>PVKA01003139.1:7514-106995 GCA_004027165.1 Ctenomys sociabilis | reverse complement strand
GAAGACCTTTGGTTGCATTTGATCTTATTCCCTTTCTACCCCACTCCTATGACTGAACTTGTGTGACTGCCTATCTGTTTTCCACCACAAAGCAACACTGGCTTTCTTGCTGTCACTGAAATATAACTGTCTTTTGTCTCTATCTGGAACATTCCTTCTTCAAATATGAAACATAGAGTTGGTTTCTTTCTTTCTTTTTTTGTGGAAGAACTGGGGATTGAACTCAGTCCCTTGCATTTGCCAGGGAAGTGCTTATTCCATTGAGCCATCTCCCGGGCCCTGGTTTCTTTACTTATTTTGGTTTTTATCTACCTTTTCAAAAATCTCACACATGTTTTCCCAATAGTTGATATTATTCATTCTTGCTTTAGTTTTCTTCTGTGTCATTTCTCATTAGTGTTACATATATATCAATATGTATATACCTACATACATGTGAATTTCCCAATTCACCCAATTTAATGTTGTTCTCTAATTTAATAATGTGTGGATCAAGCACGTGACTGAAAATAGTCAGACAATTTTTATAAAATGAATCATTAGGTTAGTGTTCACTGAGATAAAGGCACTCACATGCATGCTTTATAGTAAATATCTCATTTACTCATCATAGCAAGGGAATCTAATATTCATTGTTCCCAATTCTATATTGAGAAAGTAAGGGTGGAGCCATTTCTGCGAACACAGGAATCATCTATAGGAAGTTTCTGCTCAATCGCATCTCACAGCCTCACTACACATTTTGACAGGCAGTCTGACAAGCCTTCCTTCCTGTTCTGTCTTTCACTTTTTATTAATTTAACCTCAAAATTACTTCTGTCTCATGGATTGTGTCCCAGAACTATAGAAAGATTTCCAATCTTAGAGAAACAGGAAAACAAATATCAGTGTCATCCATAATTTTAAAAGAATTTTTAAAGGAAACTCTACCCCAAACAAATATAAGATCAATTACATTTTAATTCATGGCAATACTTCCATAAGTTTACAGAAGTTACAAACTAGTGAAAACAAACAAATGCTAAAAATAAAAGTGACCATAGTAAATAAAAGGTCTACTAATGTCCTTTCAAAGGCAAGATAGTCTAGCTAACATTGAAGGCAATACACAAAGCTTCTGACTATTGAACGAACAGGCTAACTTGCACATTTGCTTTTTTTTTCTAATGAGGTATATTAACCTACAATAACAGAAACAAATAAGCAGGGTAGATGAAATGCTTTACATACCATGGAAGGTTATTTTTGTAAGCATTATTTCACTTGATGTGGAGTTGAAATATGCTAATGCACAGAGTGTTATGTTGATCTAATAATAGATGGTATTTTCATTTTGGGGAGAAAGTAAAGTGATACTGTTCTATGCTTGATGGATTTTCTGGGAACCAGATGGATTGTCAAGGGATTTCACATGAAAACCAAAATATATATAATTTGGAATATAAAGGACTCTTGAGAAAAAAAAATTACATCGTCTGATCTAGAAATCTTCAGCTCTGAGTGATATTGAGGATGAGTTTGCTGAAAGATGGAGAAGCTCACAGTGCAATAATCCAGCAGCACTTCCGGAAGGCTTCCGGTTCTGTGGGGGATGTCAATCATGAAGGTTTCTCTACTTTGGGGAACCGTCATGAAAATCAAATTTCTTCAATGATTTCAGTATTTTCTAACTATATCTGTTACTACTTTCCTTAAATAAACAACTGTGTTTGAACTCACTGTTACTTGTAATGAAAGAAAGTGGGTTGAGTTTTTTCATGAATTTTTTGCATAGAGGGAAGAAAGCAGTCAAATGTTTGCTATAAAATGAATCATAGGGTTAGGGTCCACTGAGGTCGGGGCACTGACATGGATGGTTCATATGAAATACCTCATTTACTCCTCATGTCAATGGAATCAAATATTTGTTGCTCCCAATTTGATGAGGAAACAAGCAAAATATTATTCAGCGAATTTATGAAGTGGAGATTTGAACCTAAAAATGTTAATTTCCCAAGCTCTGAGGAAGATTAATCACGCGACTGCAAACAGTGCTACATGCAGGGAGAACCTACAATCAAGCACTATGTTCTAGGAGGTGAGAGAAAAGAAAGAACGTTCTTCCGTGGGCGGATATCCTGCCTTATTTTTTTTTTTAATGTTAATGTTGGCATGCACTAGTTTCTCAAATATTTGTTCAACATCCAATCTGGAATGAGTTTTAGAGCACTGCTCTGCACTTAAAAGTCAAAACAAAATTATTTCCATGATCCTCACACTATTCTAGTATTCCAAAAAATCTAAATAGTATGTGACTACAACATGAGAGTTTAAAGAGTGAGAAACATGAACACATGCATTTGGCCTGAGCTCACGTACTGGCACTGCTCAGTGTCATCTCAGTAAAATATATAATTTCGGGAACGCCAGACTAAGAATGTGTAATTATAATTATAAAACTCTTGCAGTTCCTTTGTGAAGATTAATTTATTATTAAATAAATACAATTTTTACATTTCATTCCTGTGGGGCAGACAAATACTTCAGTGGATTTAATGACTGATATTGGGTTACTCAGGAATTTTGCATCTTCTTATTTCAGCTATAGTGTTTAATATGTACCTAGGAATCTGTTCATTTCTTCTGTGTTTGCCATGCTATGAAAGTAAAGATTTTCAAAGTACGTGTTGATGATACTCTGAATTCCTATAATATCTGCAGTGATTTCACCCTTTGTTGAAATGATTTTTTTTTCTTTTCTGTTTATAACATTAGCTAGGTGTTTATCAATTTTACTCATTCTTTCAAAGAACCAAGTTTTTATTCATGCATTGTATTGTTTTGTTCATCTCCATTGCATTGATTTCTTTCTTTTTTTTCTCCCATCCCCCACTGCATTGATTTCCTTTTGCTCTTTATAATTTCCTGCTTTCTTTGGGTTTTGGACTTGAGTTGCTTTTCTTCTTCTAAAAGCTTGAGGTGCAGCCTAAAGTTGTTTAAGTCATTTACTTGTGCTCATTCTGTTTTCCTGCTGTGAGAATTCACCACTGTAGATTTCCCTCTGAGGATGGCTCTCATTGTATCTCTCAGGTTACAATAGGTGGTACCTGCATTTTCATTAATTATAAATATTGTTTAGTTCCCTTTTAATGTCATCTGTGACTCCTTGGTTTTTAGGGAGGGTGTTATTTAATTCCTATGTGTTTATGTAGTTTTGGTGATATCCTTTGGCAATAATTTCCAATTTCATTGCATTATGGTCAGATAATATGCGTTAGACAATTTCAGTTTCTTTGGATTTACTTAAGCATGTTTCATGCCTAGTTCCATATGATGTATTGTAGAAAACATCCCCTTTGCAGCTAAGAATGTGTATTCTTATGTTGTGGGTGGAAAACTCAGTATAGGTCCACTTAGTCTATTTGTTCACAGGATTGGTTCAATTGTATTATTTCTTTGAAAGTTTTAATCTAGTTGATCTATCTCTGTGACAGTGGGGTGTATCTTACTATTTTTCTCCATTAATTTTGAAAGATTGATTTTCAGAGTCCATAAGTCTGGGTTGGAAGTTATTTTCTTTCCTTTGTTTTTTTTTTTTTTTTTTTTTTTTTCCTTTTTCTGTGGAACTGGGGATGGAACTCATGTTTTTGCACTTGCTAGGGAAGCACTTATTCCACTAAGCCATCTCCCTAGCCCCTTGGAAGTTATTTTCTTTCCAGACTTAAAATATATCACTGCAAACTTTTCTGGACTTCATGGTTTATGTTGAGAAGTACTCTGTGATTCTGATGGGCCTTCCCTTATAGGTGAGCTCTTTCTTTTCTCTAACAGCTTTCAATAGCTTTTTTATTGTGCTGAGATCTTGATTATTACATATTTTGGGGTAGATTTATTTTGTTTATGCTTAATTGGGGTTCTATGTGCTTACCTTATCTTTATGTCAGATCCTTCACCCATGTTTGGGAAATTTACTGCAATTACTTCTACTTATGTCATTTTTGTTGGCTCCTGATATTTTGTTTACACCTATCAATCTTCTATTGCTTTCCTTTGCATATTCTGCAGCTCTGGAATTGTTATTTCCTGGTTCTTTATTATTTTTAATAGATCTTTCCTTTCATGATTTCTAGCTACAATCCTGTCTTCAAGTTCTGAAAGTCGATCTTCTCTTTTGTTCAGATGGTTTTGCCAGATTTCAATAGATTTTTTAATTTCATGGATATCTGTTTGAATGTATTTCATGCATTCTAAATCTTTTCTACATTATTCATTGCAGGTTTACATTAGTTTTCTGTGGTTAGAAATTAATCTGTGTCTCCTATAGTCATATTGAGCAATTCTTTCATTATAGTTGTTTGTTTTTATACCTGAGAGGTAATATATGATCTGATTTCCTCTATAGCTTCCTGGAGTCATTTATCTCAGTTGCTATATTTCAGACGTGTGATTTCCATTTTTTTCTATTCAGACTTGTTCTGAGTGTATCAGAGATCTGAGGCTGCATTTTGCTCCTTTGTGTTCATAATTTTCATTGTGGAAAAATATATATATAATGTATTTATTGTTTTCTGAAATGGTCCTTATGAGTTTTGCTAGTAGATAGCTATATCACAAGTGTCAACACCTCTCCAAGAAAAGTTTGCTCTTCAGTGATGTCTTCTATGTGTAGGAAATTCTTCATTTGCATCTGTCCCAAGTTCTTAATCTCCCAATTAGTTCAGAGTGGAATATTGATTTCTGTTTGACTTTGTCCCCAATTTTTCAGTATAGTGTATGATGAGGTTATTACCACAAAACATCACAATACTGTTACACAAGGGAGAACAATTGCTTACAACAGATGAGACATCCTAGCTGTAATAGTACAATTAGCAGTAAAGCAACACGCACAATTTAGAAATTGATGAACTGATAATTATTAGTTTTCTACTTTAGACCATAACAAAACCTACAGTTTTATAACAGATCCAATAATAAATTAAGAGCTTTTGTACAAATTGTTTCCCCCCATTAGGTCAGATTTCCCTTAGGTTCCTCTATTTGAGCCACTTTCTATGTCCTGGGATTTCTTGTCCTCAGTGCAAGTCTCATAATGGAGGGGGATGTGGCAGTCACCTGAGTTCTTCCAGACAGAGGCTTCCTCAATGGCAGAGGAGCTGTGAGTAGAGTCTCCCATTCACTGTATTTTTATCACACCACTTAAAGACATTCACAAAAGAGAAATGTTAGAACTGCTTCAGAAAGCACTAAAAGGGATGGGATATATGTCTTCAATATGAAAGGAGAATATTTTCCGGGTAAGTAATGAGTATGTATCTGTCATGGTTTTGGGATTTTGTAATGGCAACAATATAATACAGAAAACATTTTATAATAGTAGTTGCTAATGAATCACCCAAGAATCACGTGAAAGTAGTGCAGTAAATCTGTCCATACACATAAACACTAAAGTCTCCAGCTGGGGCCTAGATCCTAATATGCTGTGTGAGTTCAGCTGAAAACCTAGCCTTTATAACAATGCCTCCGCAAGTTCAACTGGAGGCCTAGAGCTCACAACAAAGTCTCATGCAGGTCTACTTAAGGGATATGTACTGGAAAGTCCCAAGGGTCAGTGACAGAAGCTAGGAAGTCTGTGCCAGTGGTATGAATGTTCTATGCTAGCAAGCTGAAGGAACTGAACTGGAGCTAGAAGGCAGCACTCAAGGTAAGTACCAGAGCTCCCCAAAGGTGCTATAGCCATCCTCAGCAACAGTGAGGTTCTGATCTCCTCCAGCAATGAGTAAAGCTGAGTTCTCATTAAGAAAGCCAATGTTCTCAACAAGTCTGAGCAGTGTATCATCTTTCTCTCCAGGTATAGGAAGTGATGCTCAAGATGAGGACCAAAAAGCTCCTCTAAAGTTCACTGGGAAAGCCAACATGACAGCGTCCTCCTGAAAAACAACCCAGTAGAACCAACAGTCTCCAAAAGCTCCAACAGCATCCCTGCATTTCAGCAGCTTCCCCTATTCTGACTTCATGGTGCTAGCAACCAACCTCCGGTGGGCCTTGCTCACCCATCATCATGCTGGCTTAATTCAGCTAGATATAATAAATTGACCACTACTTAGAAATACACCAGATTATCCCATTCCATAATTTTAAAAATTTAAATTTAATGTATGTAATAATGGTTTGAATCAAGAATGATCCCCAAGATCTTCAGGGAGCTTTTTGTGAGGGGAAAAAACATGAGGACAGCAGAACTGATTAGTGGGAAAGATCCAGTCATAGAAATATCACTAGGGGTGTGACAGTCATGTTCCCCAGTTCCATTCTCCTCTTTCCACTTCCTGTCTACCGTGATGTTAGCAGCTTTTCTCTATGTAAATTTTATGCGTGTCTTTTCTCCTTCATGAAGGTGAGCCATTGCCTGAAGCATGAGCTAAAACAAACCTCTGCTCCTTTAAGGTGTGGCTATTGGGTATTGAATCTCAGGGAGGGAAAAAGTGACTGAGCACTATGTATTTTGAGATATCTACATCTATGTCTATGTCTATATTATCCTCCTCTTTCATCTTGTTGAAACTTCCTTGTTCAAACTGTGGATTTTAGCTATTAATGTTTAATTTCCAACCATTGTTTATATATTAGAGGCAACCATTGTATTAATTCTTCATTCAAAACAACATTGCATAGTGTTTCTCTAGCTTGGAAAGTTTTTATTACTATTTTTTCATCAAACAAATTTAAACTTTTATGAGATGAGATTGATTTTCTTCATTATAGTTTCTATCTTTGGTAAAACACAGATTTTTTTTTCTTTATTTCAAGAGAGAAGAAATAATTGTCTAATTTTTCCTCAAATCCAAGTGGAAAAAATTAAAACAGTCTGGATTCCCATTAATATTGTAATGATTAATATATTTAGGTGGCTTATTTATGGATATTTTCAGTTAGGAATCATTTTTTACTTTTTTCCTCCAACTTTTTACTTTGACTCACACGGATTCTTCTTACCTGTTTGAATCCATTTAAGCAACATATCAAGAAAGGGTCTTATTGGATGATGAATCTGATTAGTTCAGAAAAAGCAGGATAAAAGAATTAAGAGTTCTCTAAAGGCAAAACTAGGTTTGTGCTATTTTTAAACACCTTTTTGCATTTTTTAGCTTACTTCTGTTTTATTCTCACGAAAAGACATAAGCCCTTCCCAATATTGAAAGTAGATTGAGAGGGAGAAAGTAGCATGCTTTTTATAGTTCCTGCATAAAATAATTTTCTTTGTTTGGAAGCTCATTTTCTTCTGGATGCCTTGGCAATGACGAGGTCTTGTGTCTTTCCCCAGTGTACTCATAATGGCTGTGGGATAGTTATACTATGTTTAGACGATCAAAACCCATCCTCAAAATTTAGGACAAGTCTTAACCAAATTTCACTGCTAAGAATACAGCCAATTTCTCCACAAAGAAACAAAGCATTTTTTGGGAATAGATGTAAATGTTACAAAAATCAAATTTCCTCTAACCCTCTTCTTGTTCTTTGGGGAAGGATTAATTTTTGAACTAAAGCAAAACTAAAAGGTAGTAAAGTTAGTGTCCACTGTCACTCAGTGAGTGATATGGCAGAGTAAAAACACTCGTCGTTTCTGTACCTGAGTGTGGTGGGAGACTCGTGTAAGCCCAGCACTCCAGGAAGCTGGGACAAGGAAAATTCAGGAAGAGCTGGACGACTTAGTAAGCAATGAAATCCTGTCACAAATTTAAAAACAGGGGAGAAGAGGAAGAAAGAAAAAAAGGAAAGAGAAAGAAGGAAGGGCTGGAAATGTACCTTGCTGTGCACACCCTGGATTCAGTCCTCAGTCATATCCCCCAAACACACACACGCACATGGATGTGCACAGCTGTCTTTACTTCTAGAAGCAGGAGTTGCAAGTCACCACAGTCAGCGCTCTTGACTTTGCTGGAGACTGGCATTGTTAACTACGTCATCCTGGGAAATGTCATTCATCTGCTTAATCAGCCCTATAGAAAGCACTTATTTCAAATTAGTAACAACAGCATTTTGGAAAAAGACGTAATAGCATGAACAAAGACAATTAGTTTAAGTAATAGGGATTTTTAAAGCTGTTTTAAATGACACTGGTTTAACCCAACCTTGTTTTCACAGATTTGACTTTTGAAGCTTCACAAACATCCAGATCTTCATCTTCTCAAACCATCACTACCATCCTCGTCACTTGGGCAAAGATTGATGGCTACTGTTACAACAGTAGTTATGTTATAAATATCACTGATGCATGATTGGCTTTGTGCTTTCACGCAGTTTAAACAGGGACCAACCCACCTAATTTTTGTAAGAGATGCTTCCGTGCCATGGTTCACGTCTCTGAAAAAAAAATTGAGATAGTGATCAGATTTAAAGGAGGAATTAAGAGTGAACCAGTTGACTCTAAGGCAAGAAGGCAAGATGGTGTGAATATATATATATATATATATATATATATATATATATATATATATATATACTTTTTTAATTTTGCTTTTCTAGTGGGACAGGGCTTTGCTACACAGTTCAGGCTGCCTTTAAGCTCATTTATGTAGTCCTGGCTTGCCCAGAACTTGCAGTGATCCTCCTGCCTCAGCCTCTCAAATGCTTGTATTACAGCTATGTGTCACCACACCCAGCAATTTTTATAATATGAACGATTCAAACTAATTTGGTAATAGTTTTCCTGAAAAGAAAATAGTCTCCAGTTGACTCAGTAAGAGAAACTATAAACAGCTTTACTTTATCCTTTCAGTTTTCATTGTTATTTCCATTGTTTTCTGCATACAAGTCTATTCTTTCTCATATTTGTGATCTGATTTATGCTAATTTGTTAACTAGAGTTTAATTATCCTTATCCTATCATACTCAATTGCACCAAAATTCTGAGGAATGTATACATTTTATATATGCCTGCACATGTGTAGTGGGTCAATGTTTGCATGTTGTTTGCCTAGCTACCTCCCTTTGTGTACAGCAGCAAAGTTCCTTATGCCATCCTCTCAGCAGTGCTGTCAATCATAGAAGCTGGATCAAGTGCCAACCCAAAGAATGAATGCAGGAATTTGTAGTCACCAGCAACTCAGGCTCCCCGCGAAGAAGTTAGCTCAAGGAAGAAATGCAGCATGAAAAAGAACTGGAGGAAATTCTTTCTTTATGATGTTAACTATAAAAGTTTGGGCTTCTTAAGACTCTGTCCCATAGCACAGAATATTGTCAGAGAGCGAAGCTGAGTAAAGTCCCACATAAAGATGCACAAGGGGTCTCAATTCAGCAGCCCTCTGTCTTTCTGGATCCTCTGAGTCCATGAACCACTTTTCTCTTCTCTCACTTTCTCTCTCTTTCTGTTTCTCATTTTTGCTTAAGCCAGAAGAGGTGTGTTTTTTTGCCACAGAAAGATTTTTAAGCAATGCATCTATAAAACTGGACCTTTTATTTTTAATTTTTGACATTAAGCTCTACTTACTTGGTATTTACTAACTACTTGCTGGATTTAAATTCATAGTTCTACATTGCAGTAATATCCTAAATAGAATGTGGAAAGAGCTACATGTGAGATTAAAGATGACAATACTGATGGGGATGGTGCCAGAATATGACATCAAAGTTTATGAAAATGAGAAATTATTTAGCAATGTCAGAGTGTCCTAACTTCAAAGCACATGCTGCAGGCTGGTGATATAGTTCAGCAGCACAAATAACTATGTGGTAAATGTGAGATCTGAGTTTTATTCCTGGTACCATAAAAACAATAGACACACACACACACACACACACATACTTCTTACTTAGTCATTATTGCAAAACTAAACAAACAAATCACTAGATAAAGTAGTTTGGATTGTATATGTGAAGCATTGTTAACCTCATAGAAATTTTCTATGAGTGTACTTGTACAGAACAGGGGCATTATGTCTAGAGTCATTTCATGTTATATGGCCTAATGATTGAAAAGCAATCTTCTCTGATTGCTAAATGCATCCTTTTTCTCCAGCTTTTGCTCCAGAACAGCGAGGCTATAACTTTCTGACTCTTCCCATTAACGATGAGGTTCAATTCAGCAATGATTTTATGTGTTATCTGTTTCACCAGCACTCTATATAGATCAAGTTCATATCAGATCATTTACCTTAACATATTCCCCAGAATCTATTTTTGTAAGTCTGGCTTCATAAAAAAATACTATATCAACATCTAATCCTGGAACTCTATAGAAGTGTGTAACACTTGGAAATGCTGCTTCTATGTTAGGCGTAGATTTCCTTGTAATGAGTCACCCAGAGCAGATAACAGGAATCCAAGCATTTGATTCCAGATGAACAAAATACAGTGATAATGAAGCCGTATAAAACTGTGGCAACCAACCAAGCCATGGAACTATTCTTGTTCACATATATAGATGAAGAAGGTACAATACAGTTAAGTGAAATCAATCAGACACAAGCATAAATATCACATGATGTATCGTATATGAAACCCCCAAATTATATATATATATGCAATAAGTAGCTAGATATTTTATAAATGAGAGGAGAAAGGGCCAAGAGCTGGAGGGGGAATGGGAGAGGAAGGGGTAGACATAGAATTGAGATGTGTTATGCACACACACCAACTCCCTACAAAGAATGTAATCAATCATTCTATACTGCAAACATGCACTAATAAAAATTAAAAATATTCAAATTTTTTTCTGAGAAAATACTAGGAAGGTCTTCTACCAGGAATTCTAAATTCTTCCTACATGCTTCATATATAGTTATGTAAATGTATTGTGTGCATGTGTTTTTTTTTTTGTAAGTGACATTTATTAAACATCTACTGCATAGCACAAATACATAAAATTCAGTGATTATTAAATGTTTTATTGTTTTAGTTCAAGGTTGAAAACATGTCCCCCAAAATAATCAGTGTTAAGGAAAGTACAAAACTTGTTTATACATGTATTAATATTAAAATATTGTTGTATGTATAATATGAATATGTCCTCTGCTTAAGAGGTTTATTCTTTTACTATAGCAACAAATCATATAAGTTATATCACAATATTTTTAAAGGAGTAGTATTTTCTTTCTCTTTCTCTCTCTTTTCTTTTGTTTTTAGATAGAGGTCCTTATGCAGTTCAGGTTCACAAAGTAGCCCAGAATGGCCTGGAATGACAGATCCTACTACCTCAGGCTCCCAAGGGCTGGAATTACAGGTAAGCTGGGATTATTTCCAACTCCTTAAGTTTTGTTTTTTTTTTTTTTTTGCTTAATTGGGATAGTAAGAACAGGATATACTGTTTCTTTTATTTCAACATATATTTCAAAAGAAAGTGAATCTATAGTTCTTTGTAAAATGATTCTAAAAAATAGTCTTCAAGTTCTTAAAATTGTAAAAACAAAATTTAAACTTAAGGGACATTTGTATTTTATTTAGTAACTCATATGGAAATATGTTTTTTTTTAATATGTCACAATATCAGTGTGCAAAGCACAGTGAAAATAATGTGCTTCCAGTTTACTAAAAGGGAAACTGAGCCTTGGAGTGAAAAAGCCTGGGGCACAATGTGTGACAGCCTGATGAAGACAGAATCAGAGCTGGGCCAAAAGCCTTCAAAGTCCCGGTACGAGGAGCTGTCCACTAAGCTCTCAGGCCTTCCTTCTGAGCTGCTGAAGGAGAAAACAATGCACCCTAAGTGTCCTTAGTAGGAGAGCCTGTCTGAAAAGCAGTGCATGTACATACACATGAGTACACAAGTGAGCATTCACATAAAACTAGCTTTCTTGACATTACTTGTCTTTGATAATCATAAGTTTCTTGATTTCAGTATTTTTTCAATGTGATTGTTACTTTTATGTTCATGTTTTACCTGTATAACTTTCTCCCCATGTTTCTCTTACATAAAGCCTATGCATTTGTGTGCACCATTATTAGGTAAATGCATGTTTCCCATTGTGCAGATCCTAACAAGAGATGATGTAATTAGGTCTTGGTGGATTTGTCAGCGTTTCCAAATGTTCTGCTGCCACCATCGCCCCTCCAGAGAGGACAACTCTGGGCTTGTTGCCGTCTTGGAAGGCCCCGTAAGATGCTAGCAACACAAGCCACGGGCAGCTGCATCTTCTGTTAGATACTATTATCCAAGTAGGAGGTAGGGCAATAGGGACTTAGTTCACTCCACAGAATTGATGTTCATTTAATAAAATTTGCTTTTTGGTATAGATTATTTTATTTTTCCTTGAACTGAATGCTTTATCTCAGCCTTGGAAAAATCCTTTTCAATGTTTTAAAAATGTTCTGTAATGATGAGACAACTTGCCTTTTCTTTTGCTTTCTAAAGCAATTGGCTTTGATTCACTTTAGGGTTTTTTTATATTGTACTTAAAAAGCCCAGGCTCCAGAATCAATAATACAGGGCTGCATTTTGTGTCCTAAACAATTATTTACAGAGAGTGAGAACACTTGTAATTTAACATGCCACTTAGGCAGTACAGGAGAGTTGGGCTGTGTGCTTTTTAACTCAATAGAATTTGGATGAAAGAAGCCATTCATGTACCAGAAAAAAAAATCAATTCATAAGGTATCAGCTTTCTAAACTTACGTTATGAACCAAAGGAATTTCTAAGTGTGAAGTAATTGGAGAGCAAGCACAATGTCACAAGGTCAAAGTATATTGATAGAAAGAAAACCTTCCAAGCTTATCAATGAAAATAACGAGAACTTAGTTGAAAAATTTGAATTATTATAATAAGTGCATGATTTAATCACTAGATACAACTTTTTATCACACTGTGTAGGTAGCTAATCCACTATATTTATTTATAAGCCATGCTTCCAATCTGCATTAAATAAAAAACTATCTCATGGTCTAAATTGGCTGTGGCAAGTGGCTCGTGGAGAGGAATTGAGATATATGATAGGAATTCCAATGTATTTTTAAAAGAGGGATAAAATTGTCCATTATGAATCAGAGCATCAGCAGGCTCTTGACAGCTAATCTGTCCTCAGTGTGTTTGAAGTCGCATAGTGTATCATAACGAACTTGAGAAAAGGCTTCATCTCACAAGCCAATCGTGATGTAGGGCATGAACTTTTCTGGTCTGGCAATGGCGAGTGGACTCTGAAGCTGTACATAAGCTTTATTTAATCTATTGATATTTCATCATACTTGTGGAAGAGGAAAAGAGGCAGACTGGCACCTGGGGTGCATTCTGCACTCTTCCTCTAAACAGTTTACATAGATCATTCTCTACTAGCTGGTACTAAACACTGATACAGCAAATATTTTTTCAATGAATATGCACATGAACTAAAGATGACCTTGGTATTCTTTCCTACCAGAAATGCTTTATATGTATTTTCCTTTGATTTGTTTTACTTATTCCAAGATATCGAGTGAGCATATTAAATACTTTAACATAAATTGAATCTCTGATTTTGTGATTGCCTGGCAGTCTCTTTCTACTAGCCAGGTTTTTGTTCAAATACCATCACTCATTCAGTCCTGACTTCCCTATTTCAAATTGCACTAAGTCAACTCTTTTTAATCTTCTTCTTCACCTGTATTTAGCAAGTAACTTTTTATTAAGAGTATTGATCATTGCTGATGCCCCCAGATGGAACTGAGGAGCACTACAATAAGAATCTTGGTTTTCATCATAAATACCAGTAGCACTGTATAAACACTTGTTAAATAAATAAAACTTTCCAAGTAATATTTAATGTCCAATTGTTTTATCAATTTCAAGGAAGTTAAGGTCACTTTGCATTGTTTTCATATTTCCCTAAAACATATATTAAGGCGTTGGGAATTGGCAACATACTGACTATAATTTCAGTGTAATGCAACATAAAAGTGAAAAAAAAGTTGCTTTACAATTTCTATGAAACCATTTATATTCTACTCACTGCTGTAGCAGTGATACAAAATATTTTATATTATCTAATGTGTACTAGGCTCTTTGCCAAATAATTTGCATATAGCATCTTATTTAATCATCAAATACACTCTCTGAGATAGGATTGTCATCTTGTTCCGCAAATGATTAGAATGAGGCTTAAGGAACTACAACCCCACAGAACATAGTTAGTAAGTGACAAAACCCACAGTGCACTGAGACTAGCTACGCAGGCCCAGTATTTAATTAGCATGCAGGATTACAGATTTGAGTGTGTTGGGGAGAGTTTATAAAATCATTCACCTGTTGGAAGAAACTTTCTTATTTCAATCCTACTTGAGGCTGGGTGATTCACTTTCTTTTTGCCCCTGTCTAGGTTTTACTATTCCTGTCCAGTGTGAAATGCTCAGCTCAATGTGGAAGGAATCAGTTCCAGGGTGATGTGTTTCTGAGTGCTCTCTGAGAGATGAAAGCCGTGGTGCAAAAAGGATACTAAGTAAATCCCATTGATAAATAGACTGCAATTTCACAAAGCCCAGCATTTCTAAAGGGAGTCCTGGGGCTGTGTGACTGAAATAGTAAATAAATGTGTAGATGTTCTCTACAGATATTAAAGAGAAGATAAACATGTCAGCTAAGAAGCATTAACTCCAGAGATAGTAATTAATTGGCACATTCATAAATTAGAGGCCTGTACATTTCTATCAAAAACTTGCATTTGATCAAACTTCATTTTGCCAAGTCTTAGATTTAGTTAAGCCATTTTTTTTTGCTTTTATGCAGTATTTCATTTTTCCTGAAAATGACATATATAGGATAACAAAAAATTGACAACACCCAAATTGTGAACGGTCGCTATCTTAGACATTCCATAGGGAGTCTTCCTCTAAAAGCTGCTATAGTAATCGTACTTTTTGTTTAATGGTACTAGGGACCAACTTCAGGCCCTTGCACAGGCTAGGCAGGCCCTCTGCCTCTGAGCTACATCCCAAACCCCTGCCACTGTACTTTCTACTTCCATTTTGTCAATGAAAACACAAAGTCCAGCAAATTCACTGTAGGGAAATGTGCATCTCCAACCCAAGGCATTTCAGGATTAGACCAAGCCTGATAAAGAGATCCTACCTTGGAATAACACCTGATGGTTTGGATAAAATGCTAATATGCATAACGAGTATCTCCACTAACAGATGTAGCAGACCAGCGAGGACACAACGGTACTGGGGGCTGGATGGAGGATAACTAGCTCTGGAGAGTGGACAGGATCAGGTGGCCAGGAGCCTCATGCCACTCTCACAGCTAGACAGAAGGGCACATGCCAGACACCAGGACTGTGAAGCTTTAGGCCACTGTCTGACTACTCCGTGTCCTCCATGCAGACACTGCCTTTCCTGATCAATGTGGAGCTTCAAAAGATGGCAGAGCCAAAAGCAAGCAAGCAAGTAGAGGGGCTTCCTAAGGTGGCCCAGGCTTATCTCCAAAGTCACAGCAACACGACTGTAAGCACTATGTTTAATTGGATGATTTCCACAAACCACACATGAAGTTTCTAAACTGCGCGATTCAGTGAAGTACCAAACATTAAGTTACAGGCTGTGGGAAGAGAGGCAGCATCGGTGGTGGCACCTTCCAGTCCTGGTTGTATAGGGGTAAGGGATCGGGGAGGGCTTTTTTTTTAAACCAAGCCCCTCCTTTCAATGTACAAAAGAACTACTCTGATCGACATTAAATTGTATTGAAAACAAAATGGACTGGAAAGCTGGGACCCCGCTGGTCACTCGCGCTGCTCCATCCTCACTTTTGTTAGTCTCAGGAAGGTCCAATTTTTCTGTTCTTCCTTCCCCTTTATATTTGCTTGGAAGTTTCCCCAGCTGTCCACCTAACCATCTTGACTTTCCTCAAACTTTTCCACCACTCTCTTTCTCATTTGGCTTTTTCTCGAGCTCCAACCTCTTCTTCCCTTTGTCGTTTCCTTTCATGCATCTCTTTGGCTTGTCTCTTTTCTTTTAATTTCCAGCTCAGCAAACAGTTTCACGGTCTGCTTACACACAGCTTGTTTGAACAGCTCCAGATCCTCCTCCTCTACGTTTTCCTTCCTTCTTTAATTGTCGTTCTTTCACAGCATGTCCCACGTAGTCTTTTCCCGCCTGGATTACATCCAAGGCGGTCTTCTTTTGTTCCGGATTCAGTAACAACTTGTAAGCTTTGTCCGCAGCTTCAAAAGCCTTCTGTGCTCTGTCAGCATCATCCTGGTTTTTGTCAGGATGCAGCAATATGGACAACTGACGAAATCTCTTCTTTATTTCTTCATCTGTCATTTTAGGACCTATCTGAAGAAACTCAAATGGGTTCAAATTTAAGTAAGAGAATCCAGGACGCATCAAGCTTTCAGCCTGATTTCTGGATGTTAGAACTGCATCTCTTTTCTCTATCTGTTTCACCTCACTGTAGAAGGTCACAAATGCTTCCTTCATGCTGCCTCTGCCGCCCGAGGCGCCACTCTCACCCCAAGCCGCCGTTTTCCCGGATCCAAGCCATTTATGCTGGAGGTTGAATTTTTTGAATTTTTTTGTGATATCCAGAAAAATTCAAATGAAAAAGTCAATTAAAAAATTTTATTATTTTCCATTGTTATGCATCATTCCAAAACTGGAATATTAGACATAAAAGGATTATAGTCTAATTCACTGCAAAAAACAGAGAGCCCCCCACTCCCTAAGAAGTGTTCACTGAAAAAAAGTGGATTACAAGGAAATAGAACCTAGAACACATTGCCATATAGGAACCTCTATTGGGTACAGTTTTATAGAAAACTCAATGCTATAGTCTCCAAAGGCACTTAGAGCTGATCTGCTTTCTCCACATTTGCTGTTTCCTAATCTGGTATTTTCTATTATTTTTGTTTTTCCCTAAAAACTTGTAATTGAACACTGAATCTTCTCATTGTACTGCAGATAGTCTTAATGTCTTTTTCATATTTCTTCTTACAATCTATGAATTATACTCTACTGACTATCTTCAACTTTACCTTCTAGTTCATTAATTTCAACACTTACATTCATTTTATTCCATCTACTGAGTTTCTAATATAAATCCCTTTGACTTTTTCACTTCTAGAAGTTCTTTTTAGCACCTTTGACAAACTTGTTTGATCTTTTCATCGCATCCTGTTAATTCATTATGATTTCTATTTTTTCTTGTATATGTTTTATTTCTTTCAAATTATTGGTTTGCTAAATTTCTTCATATTGTCCACTAGTCTCACATTTTTCAAAATAGCTTTATTTTAAAAACTGGAATTTTCTTGCTAATGAATCATTTCCTGTGTGCTTGTAGCTGCTCAGAGTTTGTGACTGTGTGGTTTACGTGCTTCCTCTGTGCTGCTCTATGCCTTGTATTACTGTATCACTACAGACTGGTCTGAGATTTGCTTGAGATAGTCAATATTATGAGGTGCATTTTTGTGCTTTTTAGTTCATTTATTTTATGGACTCAAAACTTAATGAATTTGGAGATTAGTAGAATTTTAAACTATACATACATTAGTTGCATTTCTTTCTTTATACGGTCTACAATGGCCACGTGGCTACCTTCTCTGTTACTGTTTATGTCTGGATATCCTCCCAGGGCCTCATGCAGTCATGAGTGTGGGTTTCTAGGATTTCTGCTTCATTCATGCTCTAATGCTGGGATTGTGGGTGTGAGTGTTGCACCCACCTTGGGGGCAGCAAACCGTACTCAGGGTCAGAGGCAGAAAATATCTTCTCTTAAACTTTCTCTCAAGCTGTCACAGAGAGCTAACTGGTCAAGCATTGGCCATGACTCATCCACATGGATGACACAGACAAAGGATCTACAGAATAATGTACAGGACTACAAGATAAACCCTGAGAGGACCTCACTGACCACATAAGAAATATAAAGTTCATGTGTTGGTATATAAGTCTTGATCTATCTAGGTCTTAACCATCCAGCAGAAAAGTATAAAAATGGGGCCATAATATTTAGTTGAGGTGTAAATGGCTATGGTTGACAACTTCTTTGAATAACTCACTATTGTTGTAGAATGCTGGACTGTGTTGGATTGTGTTGTTGACTTCAAGCACCTAAGTTAGTTGAATGACAATGGAGTGCCCACCTTTGACAAGTGTAGACAAAGGAAGGGGTATAGAAAGAAAAAAATCATGATGTGTGTGTATAGACAGTACAGTTGGGATAGATAATGCTGTGCTTCTACATAATTCTATGAGAGGCAAGATTTGCACTGATGGTGGTTGGGCAGGATATTATGTCGGCTTCTAGTACTACGGTCATCCACTAGGAAAATAATTATTAAATTTTTGATATAATTCAGGTATAAAAAATAAGATAAGTAAACAGCTACACTCTTAGTTTACTGATAAGAGATATCTGCTAAAATAATATCTGTAATACAATATCATGTATGCACCTTGTACGATACCAAAACATTATGAAAACAGTTTGCAATGTATTAATTTATCGAATCTGTCTTGTTCAGGTGTCTTGAAACTGTCTGATTGACATTTGTACTTCAATAAAATAAAAAAAAAAAAAAGAAAATATCTTCTCTTGATCCTCCCTGTTGCTCTGATGCTTTTGACGTTTTCCACTGCCATGAACTGCTGCCCTCTATCATGTGCCCCTCTGCTTAGGAGGCAGCCAAGTATGGACTAAAACCTCCACAAACAGAGAGGTAAACAGATCTCTTCTACCTTAATTCTGGGTGTCCGCTAGTTTGTTCTAGCAACAAGAGAAAGGTAAACTAGAAACTCTCTTTGTGAAAGAGTTTCTCCTTTTAATTGCACTTCTAACTGGCTTGTCCAGTCTTTAATATTTTGTATCTAAAACTTCACAACTGGCTTCCAACTGGATCATTTAACTTTCAAGCCAGATAACACAAGTCCTAAGTAAAAAAATTAAAATTCCTAACACTTTCAGATTAAAATAATATTTAATTTTGCTTCATGGATCCAGTCCATAGTAGGTTGGCTCCGAGGTAAAACTGGCACGATAGAAAAGCAAGGCAATGAGATGCTGCTCAACCCATGGAACTCAGGAGGCAGAGAAAGAAATGAAAGCCTGATACAAGAACCTTCCCATCCAGTTCATATCACCAGTGACCCACCTCCATCCGTGTCCCACTTACTAGATGCTGAATATGCTTCAGGTGAACCAATCCCCTGATGAGCATGGTGCCCTAAAGTTCGATCATTTCAAAAACACAAGTCTTTGGGGGAAACATTTTAGATCTAAACCACAGCATAAATGTTTCTGAGAACAGAAATTTCAGAGCTATAATTAGGGCAAGGGGGAGAACTAGAAGAGTTGGTCAGTATACTTCATATAGTGGTCAGTAGGACAACCTCATGGAGCCCTCACTTCTGCTAAAAACTCAGACATTAAACACAAAATTAAAACTGACAAGAATATCATAAATATCATTAATATTATGAAAACATACTGAAAAATCTGTTTTCTTTCTTTTTATTTTACTTTAGAGAGAAGAAAAAACAGAAACAAAATAAAAGTTTCAAATTGCAGTAATATGAGAGTAATAAAACTTAATACATTACACAGTGCGATCTGCATAGCAGATATATGCATGAAATACTGTCCAGATATTAGAACAGATCTTTCTTTTCATTGCACTAGGAGAAACTATCTATGTAACTATCTTAACAATTGTGAATGTCTGTATATTTCTTTTTCTCTGTTCATTCCTTTCCTTTCCCTTACCCCATCAGTTGTTTAGTCATCCCCTAGGAAATACAGTGTACTTGGCTAATTTCAACTCCTAGTGATCAGATATTAACCAGCTAATATAAGCCTGAAATTGTTTTGCAGTGCAGGCATGATGCAAAGTCAAACAATAAAAAATAGAAGTTACCCTCTCTTCTATAGCTTAGTTGAGAAGAAATAAATGCATGAGAAAATTAAAAAAAAAACTAGTGGTAGTGATGAACATCATGAAGTTGATGAAGAAACTGGTAGTGATATCATTATTTTTATTTGAGCTTGGAATAGAATGATACGTGAAAGCCCATTCAATCCCAAAGAAGAGCGTTTGCAGAGGTAAAATCTTAGGACAGCCTTCACATCAAAATGGACATAACATACTCAGAAAGTATATTTATGTTGCTCTGTGTATTCTAATTGTGAACTGTATTTTCTCACACTTAACGAGTTGCTTCCCTGAGAAACGTCCTATTCTCTTCTGCTTGTTTCTCCTCCCACTCCATCTCTACAGTGATCCTCCTTTCACCTCACTCATCCATGGTGTGCAAATGTCACCCTTCCACTTTCCATAGCCAGTTCATCTAAAATATCATCCATACTCCAAGAAACTCCCCACCTAACCCTGTGTTACTCTACATGATAGCCACTAATCAGGTGCAGCCATTTTTAAATTAATTGAAGGTAAACAAAAATAAAAACCCAACTTTTAAACACCATTGAGGTTTTAAAATCTGAATAGCCTCATCTGATACTGTACCGAACAACCCAGAGTATTTCAGTCTCTGCAGAAAGTTTCATTGGTCTTTGCTGCTTTGCTGTTCTTTATCCCATGCTGAGCACTTCTTATCTGTTAGTTTGCTTACTTTCATTTCCCCTTCAAGACATTTGAAGGTAAGCCACTTTCGTGCTACGCTCTTAGCGCCTATCTCCAAACTTCTCCGAAGAGTCCTGCACTAAGTAGGTGCTCATTTGCCAATTAATGAAAGAAGCAACATTCTGACTAGAAGACAATGAGCTTGTAGAGTGATCATCCCTAGTCATGAGGCCTTGTCTAGTCATATTTTTGTTAATTTTTAATGGTAGTTACTTAATCTTAGTCTTTATTTCTCTAAACAATATAGTGAATTCTTTTGTTGTTGAAAACTTTTAAAATCACATAATTTTGATCAACAGTGTACCACCCTCTTTCCCTCTCAAGGGTCCCACATTAAGTATAATCTATAACCTTAGCTAAGGGGTGAGATGAGGAGAGAGAAGTAAGAAGGAGAAAGAGCATGTAGACCCTACAGAAGTATGACTTAGACCTTTGAATTAGAGGACAATATTATTCTTCCTGCAGTGGGGAACTATTGAAGAGTTTAATATGGGTGGACACTTATTTCAAGGTGAAGTTATCTTAAGCCTAGGCAAAAAAAGCTCTAGTCTACAGAGAGCAACAGTGCTACAGTCTATATGTCGATGCTTCCCATCCTCCAGGAAGCTGCCTGACCTTATAGTGGGGCTTTGCAGAGCTAATTAAGTTGTAGGGATGATATTCAATAGGTGAGTCAGTTTGTGGTTGAGTTTAAAGCTAAATGGGGCATTAGGAGCTGAAACCTGGTTGGAGGAAATGGCCAATTTTCTGTCTTTCCTTGATCCCTTTCTGTACTTACCCTACTTTGTCATGAGTCCTCTCCTCTGCCATGCTATCCTGACATCTGACTTTGGACTAAAACCTCTACAAAGTGTAAGCCAAATAAATTTCTATTTATGTTGTCAAGGTTGGGTATTAAATTTCAGTGAGAACAAAGTAACCAAGATAAAGTTTCCCAAGAGTCTGGCGGTAAGAATCTCCACCAAAGGGCTTGTGGATTAAATAATGTAAGTCAGTAGCATAGCTACATATGAAGTAAACACTCAGGAATCAGTAGCATTCCTGTACACAAACAACATACACACCACGAAAGAAATTAGAAAGACCACTCACACCCTTCACAATAGTGTTAAATGAAAAACTTAGGAATCACTCTAACAAAGGAAGTGAAAGACCTTTACATCGAAAATTACAGTACTCTGAACAAAGCAGATCGAAGAAGATATCACAAAGTGGAAAGATATCCTTGCTTATGGTAGGAAAAATCAACATACTCAAAAAGGCCATACCTCCCAAACTGTTACACAGGTTTAATGTAATCCAAATTGAAGTACCATTATCATACCTAGAAAACTGAAAAAATCATTCCTAAAATTTATTTGAACCCAGAGGAGACCAAAAAAACAGCAAGCAAATGTAGGCAAAAAAAAGTAAGTTGGGGGCATCACAATCCCTGACTTGAAATTGTACTACAAAGCCACTGTGATAAAAACAGCATGGTACTGGCAAAAAGTTGCTCCAGATAAAAAGCATCAAGTAGTGTAAATGAAAGTAGCAGCATAAAGCATAAGGCTTGACCCACACACAAGTCACAGAGACTTTAAAGGACACAGAGGATGTTTGGAACTTCAGAGTAGTAGGAAACTGGAAGAGGCAAATAAACTGAGGGCAATGTTACTAACTTTGACCTTTGGTGTTTGCTTTGGAGGCAGTAAAGAGAAAGGGATATACATAGTTCAGCAAAAATAGAAGGCAGTAAATGTAGTCAGACGGCATCGATAGCCTACATAAGAGCATGTAATGGCATAACAGTGCTACTGCTCTTAGTAAAAAAGTGTGGCAGCTTCGAATAGTTTGTAAGAGGCATAATCCATAAATCTGAGAGACTAGTTATTTGTGGGACATAATGACCATATATTTTCGGTTGAATGCCTTCATGACTGTCAGTTCAATGTAGTCAAACAGGAAGCTCAGAAGGAATAAATTTGAGAGGAAAGATGGGGTTTAGTTTGAGTTAAGTTTTAGTTTAGGCACCTGCAGTGCAGCAACATTGAAATGTCTAATTTATAGAGGAAAAAGGCATAAAGAGAGAAAAGAAGTAGAGATTGTGATGTGACCCTAGGCAGTCAGCTGTTAAAAAAACAGTGTGAATATCAAAAGTCATCTTCTCGAGGCACGGCACCCTCCAAAATGAACACTTTTAGAAATATAACTGATATTATTCAGCCTGTTTATATTCCTCAATGAATAAAATAGTTAAGAGACAAAGTGATTTGTTAAGGTCCATGTGGGAAATAAACACCATTGAGAGAGACAGACAAAGAGAGCAACAGACAAAGAAAAAGACAGATGGAGAGAGGCAGGGAGACAGAGAGACAGAGAGAGGGACAAAGACAGAGACAGAGACAAGGAGACAGAGAGATAGAGTCAGAGAGAAACAGAGAGACAGAAAGAGACAGGGAGAAGGAAGAGACAGAAACAGAGCAGTAGAGACAGAGAGAAACAGGAGGACAGACAGACAGAGACAGAGACAGGGACAGAGACAGAGACAGAGACAGAGACAAAGACAGAGAGTCTTCTGTCCAGACACAGTGCAGCATATTTATGGTACACTGTATATCTAATTATATTGCAGCATTGACATTTCACAAAATAAAATGATTTCTTAGCCTATTGTAATTGTATGTAAAGATTCTCTGATTTCTAAAAGATCACATTATATTTATAAATTTGTAAAGGAATACTATGCGATTATGATTAATTCTAATTTCTAAAAGTTCTAATCATTAATTAGTTTCATGAAGCATTCATTTAGCTTGAAAATATATTAATAAGATTTTAAATTTAGAAATCAATATCCCATCAACAAGCTAATATCCTATCTATGGGCATTCCTACCAGTAGCCTAGTATATAGGAAGCAATAACTCTAATAATAGAAAATATTTAGACTAATGCAGTATATTTTAAAAAATATATTTGAAAGAATCATACTTTTTTTGTATTTTAGGGAAGGGTCTATAGGGTGTTCAGGGTCTCACTACTAGATCAGACTCCTAGTGATCCATCTGTTTACAACCTCCCATGAGCTGGGATACAGGTGCCTGCCACCACACCAGGTCTCAGTTGCTGTCGCAGCACGCCCCGGGGACAGGGCCAACATGGTAGGCCCAGGGATCAAATCCCAGGCTCTTGAGCCTGCTTACAGGTGCTTTAATCTGCTGAACTATCTGGCTGGCCCTGAAAGAATCATACTTTATTTGTGTACAAATTATAGAATTTCTCTGCATGTCTCCCTTTTAGGCTCTAACAAACCAGAGACAAGGTCCATTTCATTCTTAATCTTTATGATAATGGAGATATTTGAGGCACTTAACTTACATAGTAGCATACACACATAGACAAACATAAAAATTAGTTTTCATAATGGTTCATTTTTCTCTTACAAATTATTCTAGAATTCTTATTAATGAATTAATATTCTATCATGTTCTTAAGTATGATGGCATCCAGCATTAATGTCCCTACCATAGACACTCCCAACATGAAACCAAGAAAGGAGCTCAGGAATTCCTGGAAGACCACTGGAGTGTTTCCTATCTCATCTTTCTTATATTTCTGCCCTCACTATATTCTAGATATATGAATCTTTATTTTTCCTAAACACATTCAGCTTATTAAACTCTTTCTGCTCCTTCAGCAGACCTTTCCCTTAGAGACCTCTTTCATCCTTCCTGCATTTGTTTGAATGTCACCAAACTAATCAAATCACTCCCTCCCTACTGTCATCTACTCAGTGGATCTGCTCAATTTTACTATTTTTGTAGTAACTATCACCATCTGTCTATGAGATTACCTTAGTTACTTCTCCCACTAAACTGGATGATCCATTACAAAAGGAACCTTGCCTGTTTGTTTGCAGCTTATCTGCAGCGATTAGCCTCAGTGCCTCATGAATAATAAGGCTCCATACATTTTTTAAAATAAATAAATCTAATACACATCCTTAAGATTTGATAGTCTGTACACACTAGCCAATAAGAGTACAGAGATAAGAACGCCAATTTCCTCATCTGAAGTCAGGACCTCCTTCTATGACATACATTCTATCTGTCTTACCTCAAATGGTACTTGGAGGACACATAAATCCTTCTGAAGTCAGTAAACAGTTAGGCTACTAACATAACTACTACTAATAATAGGACATAAAACTCTTATTTAATACCAGTTATGTATGCTTTAGCATATGTGATATTTGCAATAATCTTACACCACAAAATATTTAAGAGAAGCTATGGAGAGTAGGGTGCAGATAGTTAGAAGAAGGCCGATTCAGAGTAGTAATTTCACGCAGCTGGGATTCTTTTGTGACTCCAAACACTGATCATGATTGTCATGCTACACTGTGTAAACTTCATACAATATTTTAATGGGCTTTGAAGGGATGTGGTATACTCTAAGCAAAGCTTAGGAAAAGTAGTACAGCAAATTAGACCCTGTCTAGTGCATTCTCTGCAAGTCAAAATATGATGACAACAGTGGCAGGGGTTTTTGCTGGTCATATCCTATTGATCACTGGACTGCTAGGCGGCTGGAAAGGCCCATGGACCAAGGCTTACTGATAAATTGCCTATCACTATAACTCCTCAAGTGTCTAATGGAGAAGTGTCAGCCTTTGGACCCCAAGGATAAAAAGATTAATAAAACTCACAGGCTCGTATTTCACATGTATTTTTCACCAAGAAAATGAATCTAAATCCTGCATTCATCGAATTGATTTTTCTGTGTGTTAATGTCAAAATTTACAGATTTCCCTTCAAGGTCTTCAAAAGTCCCTAAATGTCATAATAAATAATAGACTTACAGATTATTTAATTTAGAGAAAAAGAGATAGAGCTTCTCCCTAAGCTCTTATTTGAACAACAAATCCATTGATTATTTTCAGGGTCGGAAAAGTTTTAAAAATAGAAATATTCTTTTTCCTGACTGAAGGGCAAGCAAATGAAAATGCATTTATGATTGAATTACTTTTAAATTTAAGCTGAAGCAATTTCAGTTATTAAAATATTTATATTGATATTGCTTTCAGATTATGTTCAAATTTTTACAACATGCAATAAGAAATAATATATTTATAGTAAATAATTTAATAAATTAGGTCTCTCATAGAGAACAATCAGCATTGTTGAACTCATAATGTTTACTTCCTCTTTAAAAAGAACTGGTTCTAATTACTTCATAGAAGTAAAACCTCCTATTTACTTAGAAATAATTTTATATTTACTTAGATATTTACTTCATCATAGGTAGCACAGAATTGTATAGGATACAGAAGGGTAATATTTACTGTCTCCTTGGGTTTTTGGAAGAAACATGTATTAGTCAGGGTTTTACTAGAGGAACAGATATAATTCCTTTACTAGAAGAAGAGATAGAATGCAAGATGTACAAAAGTATAAGAAGTTACAAGTTTGGTTTACAACCGTCTGCCACAGAGTCACATGAAGAAGCCTGCAGAGGCCATCTGTACAGCCAAGACTGAAGGATTCATTCCCAAGTTCTGAAGCTCACTACACTGTTTCATGCAAGTCTCGATCAGTCAGCCTGGGTCTGTGACGGAAGGCTGAAGAATCTGTGGTGACCGAAAGCTGAAGAATCCACCAGAAGCCGAAGTCTATGCTGGAAGCCAGGAGATGAAGTCCAGGCTGACTGCGAAGACTGAAGTTCCTCCAAGGAAGTAGAATGTGGAATCCTTCCTCAACCACTTTACATGCCCTTTTTGCACTTAGTCAGTCTGGGGCAGGCCTAGGGTGTGCAACCATAGAGGAGAGCCAGCCAAGTTGACGGGATGTATCTACCAGTGCACACGTAATTTCCTGATTCCTCAGTTTTGCCATGCATGAGAACATAGAGGTGACCTCTCCTGCAGATCTAAGGAACTCCTCTTTTTATTCCACTCAAGGTCTTTGAAGCAATTCAATGGGTCAAGCACACACAGAAAAATATTTTAAATCCTTGTATATTTGAACATATAAGATTTAAACTACCTTTGGATATTGTTCCAGTACCTTAGTAGACACAGGAAGCCGAGGTAGGTTTCTCAGATGAAGGATCACCATAAGCATAGTCACAAATGGTTATGCTCAGTGACTGATAAAGGAGCATAGAATAATTAGACGTGAGTTCAAACAGCGGGTATTGTGTGGCTAGAATGGATCATGATGAAAATCCCCAGGAGACTGTTTAAATTTCTTTTGGTCCTGATTATTCCTGTTGTTTTTCTTCATCTATATACATTTAGGGTTCTTTGTTTACATGAAGGAAAGTTTCATCTCTAGGAGAACACTAGGATCATTGGCAGCTAGCACTTTACTAGCTCAGTATTCCAAACAGCAAAGTCCCAAGGCAAATGATGTGGGATGAATTGAATTAAATATTTGCCAAATGCTTAATATGTAAAGCTCTGTGATGAGTATCGTAGAAGATTCCACTTCCACTTCTACATCTTACTGGTGCTAGGACACTGGGAATTATATAATAACTTTAAATTTTAGTTTCTCAATTATAAAATGGGAACAAACTTACCCTCCTATGCTATTTTTATGAAAGTAATGTGAGTTAACGTACATCCATGGGACAATAACTAAAATCAGACTGTCAGTAAGTGTTTACTTCTATTTCTTACTTTGGATAACTGTACTGATTTCTGCTGGCCTATTGAAAAGACCAGTTAATTCTTAAATGTTTTTATTTTTATTTTCCTCTTTAATTTTTTAAATCTTTCTTTTTGTTGTTGCTGTGTTCTGTTTTTTTATAACCAGGTTTTTAGGTTTATACCTGGTAACCTTAACATATTATTTGAAAATAACATAAAGATATACAGCAACCATTGTTGATTCCTATTACTTTTTTAATGAAATTTTCTATTATTCTAATGCTTTTTTTCTACTAGTTTGTGTTCTTTAGAAAATAAAAGATTACACTCATAGGAAATGAATGTCTATGTAGAATCTACAAAATAGCTCAAAAAGCAAATACATGTGTTTTGAAGCTAATAACTAAAGGCTACACTCACAGAATTTAAGAGATGAATAGAGAGAATTCCAATTCAGAAGTTCAGGAACCAAAAAATCAGAAACTTCTTTAGGAAGCAATGTGAAGCTAAGAAAACCTGCACTGTAATTAAAAATTACTGGAGCCTCATTTAAGATAAGACTGAAGATTGCAATTCCAAGGGAATCCAGTAGCCAATGAGCAGAGAGCACACTTGTCTGACAGATAAATCAAGACAGAAATTCCTTTGTGCTTTGATAGGGTTATGGGTAAGTAAGCTGTTAAAGTACATCTGAACATTTTTTGTAAACAGGGTCTGCACTCAGGAGAAACAATTTAATCAGAATGTAACCACTGGGGTTTTATAAGAGTCTAACTGATCTAGAGGAGGGAGACTATCCAAAATTCACCTCTTCTACCTTTCCATGTAGGAGAAGTGAATACTAAGGTCAAACACACTCTAGCCTTCCAATGTCACTTAAAGGGAGGGAAAAAACATTGGGGATCACTGATGAACTCACTTCTGCAGACTATAGGCTCATTGAAAGACAAGACCTAACCATGGGACTTTAGGTTGCTTCTCACCCTCCACACCTCACCACCACATTCTTGAGGGACCGTATAGCATTTTGTTTTTAATTTTAAAAAATATTTATTTATTTATTTATTTATTTAGTTAGTTAGTTAGTTAGTTAGTTAGTTAGTTAGTTAGTACAAGCTCTTGCTACACCGCAGACACATAGAGGTCCTCCTCTCTGAGCCTCCACAGTGCTGGGATTGCAGGGATACACCCCCATGCTCGGCTTATTATAGCATTTCTTTTACACAGTGAAAAAAAAAAAGTTTGCAAGTTGTCTGCTTGCCAACAAAATATTGTAAGATATGTTGAAAGGGGAAAACATATATACAATTTGAAAAGTCAGAATGAACATCAGAACAAGACTCAGATGCTATACTGATGTAAGAATGATATGATCCATAATCAATACAAATATGATTGATATGGTAATGGCTAATAGATAAAGACATGCAAGAACAAAGAGGTAATATTAGTAGAACTTTGGAAATTCAAAGATTCAAAATAAATGCAAAAGATCAAAAATGCTGTAACAAAGATGGAGCTTTGTGGTTTTTCAGTAGCCTGGATATAGCCACGTCAGTATCTCTGACTTTAAAGAGATTCTGAGTAGGAATGTCAAAACTGAAGATCAAAGGGAAGAATCAAAGAGAATAGGGCAGTAAAAATAAACTCTAGGACAATTACGAAAGTGTAAATGTATAAAATTCGCACACAAGAAAAGAGAAGGCATTACAAGAAATAAGTAAAAAGAATTGATGATTTCCTCACAATATTTCCAGACACCAATGCACAGAGACATGAAAATCAATTCTGAAAACAACAGAATAAGTGCAAAAAGAAACACACCCAAGCATATATATTTACATGGTAAACACTCAAACATAAGGAAAAATCCTAAAAAACTCACGATGATGAAAATGAACTGAACTTCTCTAGAGAAGTCATGCAAACAAGGTGAAAAGGATAAACTGAAAAATATTTAATATGTTCAAAGGAATAATTACCAAATAAAAATTCTGTATGCTATGATATTATACTTTAGAAGTTAATTAGGTAGAAAGATTTTTTTAGATACAAAAATTTAATTTGTTACCTGTAGACCTACCGTGAAAGAAAAGTCGTAAGTTCTGTAAAGGGACAGAAATTGTATAGACTAAACCTTAGTTTTGGTAAATGTTTAATAAAGTAAAAGCTTTGTTTATCTTGTTTTTAAGTCATCATACAGTAATTTGGAATAATAATGGTATTAAGAATGACTGACTGTGAACACTATTTAGTTCTGTCTTCTTTCAAAGAATTTTAGTTTTAGCATTTCAAAAAATTTAATACATTTTTAGTTGTTTATGTATCTGGTACAAGAGAGGACTCAAATTTTATTCTTTTAAAAATAGCTTGTTGTGGGCCAGTCAGATAGCTTAGTGGATTAAAGCACCTGATTAGGCAGACTCAGGGGACAGGGGTTTGATCCCCAGCCTGCAATGCAAGCCCCATCACCAGAGAAGGCTGACAGGGATTGAGAACGGACATGGTGGTGTGTGCCTGTAATTACAGCACTTGAGAAGCTGAAAAACAGGAAGGATCACTATGAATCCATCCTGTGTGGTATAACCCTGTAGACTTTGAACTAAATAGATAAAAAAATAAAAAATAAAAATAGCTGGTATTCCAACCCTGATTTTTTTGAATACTATTCTTTTTTAAGCTTTTTAAATGTTTTGTAAAGTCAGGCAAATTATAATTAAAAGAAAAAATGACAAATGATACCGATTTTCACATAACAAAGGAACATGAATTTCACACTACTTGCTGTAAAACATAATGTTGTCTTCCAACCACTGACTCATATTGCAGATATATGCATATAGAATTAGAAGAAGAAAAAGAAAGAAATATATAAGAAATTAAGAAGACAAAAAGGAGAAACAACTGAAAAACAGGAAACGAAAAAATTAAAGTAGTAACTGCTTCTTTCCATACACTAGCTGCAAAGCACAGTACAGTTGTCCAAATCATCTGCGTGCACACACAGACAAATCTCTTTCCCGTATTCTCTCTCATGTCCTTCTTAACCCAGCAACTCTTTCCCTTTGAATAAGTTAATTCTGTTTTGCCAGTGTCTGTTGTATCCTTCAGATTCTATTTTTCTCTTTCAGCTTCTCACACTAACAAGTTAATTCTCTGCGCATGCAAGACTGATTTTTTTTTCACTTTAGAATACCTTCTCTAGTTGCATCCATTTGCTGACAAAATACTCAAAGGGAGGGCCAAATAGCCCAGTGGATTATAGCGCCTGCAATCAGGCAACCACCTAGCCTTATGTGCCAGCCCCACCTTTCAGGCACACTGAGACTGGAATTGAGACTGCGCATGGTGTCGCACGCCTGTATTCTGAGCTCATAGGAGGCTGTAAATAGATGAATCACTATGAGTCTGATCTAGTAGTGAGACCTGAAACACCCTGTGTACCCTTCCCTAAAATACAAACAAAACAAAACAAAGCAAAACTCAAATGTATCCTTTTTAACAACTGAATAATACTCCATTGTGTATAACTATCATGTCTTCCTTATCCCATTCTTTAGTTGACTTGGGATCTGGGTTGTTTCCAGGATTTATCTATAACAAGCTGTACTGCTCCAAACACGGGTGCACATATATTATTGTGATATGAGGTTTTCATTTCTACTGGAAAAATATAATGAGAATGGGACTAGCTGGCTTGAATGGGATCTCCAGTTCAAGCTTTTGAAGGAATCTCCACACTGATTTCCACGTTAGTTATACCACTCAGCACTCCCATAACAATGCAAAAGGGTACCTTTTTCTCTGCAGCCTCTCTAGCATTTGTTATTGGCTGACCTCTTGAGGTTAGTCATTCTTTCTGAAGCAAGATGGAATTTCAGAGCTGTTTTAATTTGCATTTCTTCAATGACCCATTATGTTGGATATTTTTCAGACATATTTACTTGTCATTTGTAATTCTCTCTCTGAGAAGTATATTCCTCTGTTATTCAACTCAGATGCTCATTTTTAGATTAGGTCTTTAAATTTGAGGGCCTAACTTTTAAAATTCTTTATATGTTCTAGCTCTTGGTCTGAGAAACAGTTGGCTATAATTTTTTTCTAATGTGTTGGTTCTGTTTTACCCTGTTGGAGATTTGCTTTTAAGAGCAGAAACTTCTCAAAATAATGAGATCCCAGTTTTTGATTATTTGAAGTATTTCCCGTGCAGCTGAGTTTTTGTAAACATCTATGACTTTAAGATTTCTACATTCAATTTCCTCTAGATAATTTCATGTTTTTGTTTTAATATTTAAATCTTTGATCCATTTTGACCGTAGCTTTGTGCATGGTGATGAGTATGGATCTTATTTTAGCTTTCAGCATCTGGAAAGCTAGTTTCTCCAGCACCACTTGTTAAAGAGGTTATCTTTCTTCCAGCGAGCCTATTTGGTCCCTTTAGCAAAGATAAGGTGGCTGAGTATGTTTCCAGTTGTGTTTGCATCTTCTAATGTGGCTCACTGATTCTCAGGTCTGTCTCTGTGTGAGCACAATGTGATTTTTTCTCAGGAGTTTTATAGTGTAATTTCAGGTTAGGGGTTGCAATACCTCCTGCCTTTCCTTTGTCTCCCAGGAAGATATATTCTGGATATCTTCTGGCTTAAAATGAGTGTGAGGAAGACTATTGTTTTACAATTTTACATTACTGGTATTTTGTCAATGAAAAATTGACTATAGGTGTATGGATTCTTTTCTGTCCTCAGTGCTTTTCACTGTGAGTCAATACGTTTGCATTTATGTCAAAACCATACTAAAAATTAACTGCCTTTGTAATATATTTGGACTTTAAAAGCTGTGGTTGCAGCTTTTTTTCTTACAATTGATTTGGATATTTGTTTTTGATTTGTGGCTGTACCAGACTTTCAGACATTTTTCTTGTTGCACAAATGACATTAATATTTTCTAGAGGATTACAGTGAGTCTATAGATTGCTTTGGTATTAAAATTTTAGCAATATTATATAGTGAAATCTATGAACAGGTCAAATATTTTTCTGTTTCTTTTAGTGTTCTTTAATTTTGTTCATTAGAATTTTAAAGTTTCAATGTGAATGTGAAAGCCTTTTATATTCTTTGTAAAGTTTAGTCCTAAGTATTTTATTACTTTTACTTCAATTTCTTTCATTCTTTTTTGGCAGAACCGGGAATTGAACTCAGGCTCTTGTGCTTGCCAGGGAAGTGCTTATTCCTCTGAGCCATCTGCCTGGCCCTATTTTAATTCTATTCTAAGTGCCATTGTTTATGTGATTTTTTATTTTTATAGTTCAGTGCCAGTATACAGAAGCATAATTGATTATTATATATTCATTTCATATGTTGCCAGCTTATTGTAATTTTTTTGTTCTTAATTATTTTTGTGAAATATTTTGAGTTTTCAAAATACAGAATCACATCACTTCTTCCTTTCCAGTTTACTTTTCATGCTCAATTATTCTAGAAAGATTTTCAGTAGTATACTGAATAGAAATAGCTGGAGTAGACTTCCTCGTCTCATTTCTGATCTTAATTGAAAATGTTCCAAATCTTACTATTGAATGTTGCATTAATTGTCAATTTTTTAAATATGACATTTATCATATAGAGCTGTTTGGGCCAGAGAAATAGCTCAGATGCTTAAAACCTTCCTGGCAGTGTAAAGTCAAGAGTTTGATTCCCATTATGAAGAAAAGAAAAATAAATATAGAACTAATTGATTTATCTTCCTAAGTAGTTTACTTTTTTTCTCACTACGATATCACATCATTGAAGGGATTTGTATTTTATTAAATGTTTTATTTCTATTATGACAATAGTGTGATTTTTGTAGTATTTATGCTGTTACTATATAATTTACATTGATTAGTTTTCTTGTGTCATTCTATTCTTGTATCCTAGGGATATATATATATATATATATATATATATATATATATATATATACCACCTCATCATATGTTGTGATCCTTTTGACATGCTGCTATTTTATTATTATTTTGGTTAGGATTTTTGCATCAGCAATAGGCAAGTTTTAGTGTCAATGATGCTTCATTAGAAATATTTGCCTGTGATCTCATTTCTTGTAATATGTATATGTAGCTCGGAAACATGGGACTATTTGGTTATAGAATGAGTAACAACTACTATAACTTCTTAAAGATTTTGGAAGTATACAAGAGGGCTTGATACATTTTCTTCATTGAAGTTTGGTAGAATTGAATGGTGCAACCATCTGGCTTTGGTTTTTCATTGTTGGTATGGTTTTAACTTGATTTAACTATAATAGAAATAGTTACATTGATGTTTATACTTACTATTTCTTAATGATCAATTATTTGTAGATTTTATGCTTGTATGTTTTTGGGTGTTGTCCATCTGTTTTATATTTCCTTTTCTATTTGATCTATATTCATAAAAGTATGTTTTCATATTTTTGTTTATAAAATATTAGGTATCATGTCTCCTCTTTTGTTCTCAGTCATAGCCTTCTTCTCCCTTTCTTTCTTTTTTTTTTTGTCTTTTTGAGACAGGGTCTCACTATGCAGTTCAGGCTGGCCTTAAGCTCACTTTGTAGCTCAGGCTGGTCTCGAACTCACAACAATCCTCCTGCCTCAGCCTCCCGAGTACTTGGGATTACAGGCATGTGCCACCACACCCAGCTTCTTCTCTCTTTCTTAGCTATGTGAGCTAACGATTTGTTGGTTTTGTTTATCTTATTAAAAATCACAATTCCTTGTATTGTTTACTTTTATTATGGCTTTTTATTCTTCTCTGTTTCATTTCTGCTCTAACTGCTATTATAGCCTTCCAGTCTCTATCTTTGGACTTTATTTATTTTTTTAGTTTCTTACAATGAAAACTTTGGTATTCATTTAATATGTTTCATCTCTTTTAATGTAAATGTTTACCCGTAACATTTAGTTAGTTCTTACTGCATTTGTAGTACACCATAAATTTTGATGTATTCATTTCATTTTTTATTTCATTATTTCCTTATTTATTTTAAAGAAAAGAAAAAAAGCAATGAAAATAATGGTTTGAAGTTTTGAAAAAATATGTTATTTTTTAAATATAATTTTAAAAATACCGATTAGTAGGACAGTTTCCATAGTAAATACAATGCGTAATGTTGTCATTGATTATTAATTGTACAAGGTGCAGACCTGATAGCCTGTCCAGAAACACTTTTAAAACAAACCTTTCCATTCATTGAATTAAGAAAATGTAGCTCTGTATTTATCCTAATTATTTTGAATATAAACATATGAAATTGTCATTCATTTGTATCCACTTTTTTATTCAGTTTTATCAGAGAAGGGTATTCTACTGTCATTTAAATATTGTAGGTGCAAGAATTCAGCAAAACCTTCCAAAATTGTCCAGTAGTCCGGAATAGTAGTGGGTTTTTCATAAGCCTGGCAATGTCAGAAGTTGTTGACTTGAACCTATTAGAGCTGAATGTATTAATATTGCTTTACTTTTTTACATCATTTTTACACTTTTCTGCTGGATTTTTAAGACCAAGATAAAGAAAGACCTATATGATAAATGCAACTTTTTTTAATCTGATAAAGTCAGTCAAATCCCCTCAAGACTTACCCTGAAACCCTGTACAGCAACTTGTACATCTTTTGTCACTGTCAGCCCAGTGGATGAGTCATGGCTATTGCTTGACCAATTTGCTCTCTGTGAAAGCCTGACAGAATATTTTCTCTCCATGTGACTCTCCTTAGGCACACTCTATATCGTCAATCACTTTCCTCTGTGGCCCCATGATCTCCTTGAACAGAAAATTTGTGACACAACTTAATTACATGATGTTGCAGTACAGGTTCTGCTATGTCCTGAGTCAGCACCAGCCTTGAAGGCATGACGAAAATGTTGGCTGTCCATGCAGCCCTCTTTTCCTCTATTTTTAACCCTCCAGAACAGACAGTTTTTATTGTTTTCCCACAACATGTGCAATTGACCTTAATCTCACTGTCTGTCTCAATAACTTAGGCATAACATGGACCTGGTGTTTTCCATCAAGTATTGACATGTTGATCTCTAAGTCCCTTCAGAATATGAAGAAAAAAACTTAAAATGTATTTTAAAAACAGGAATAAACACTCACATATTTTTACACAGACATTTAGAAATCTAATCATATAAAGTGCTATAGCAGGACATACATGTGACTTTTTCTTTGTCCTTTGATTTCATTTATTACTTTAAAAAAAAAAACTAACATTTATTAAGAAACAGTTTGGGTGTAATTGCTATGTCATGACAAGCAGTACATATTTAGAAGACTGCCATGACAGGCTTTCCAATCGTGACCATACTATTACACATTGCTGTATTCAGTACAGTTACTTACTTCACAGGTATCAGTGTATATGGTTATTCAGGGCAAGAATCCTCCCAATTTACTGCCACTTTCAAAACTCTGCTGATGTTTCTCAGGACATTGCCTCTCTTGTGCCTATAAATGTATGGTTTTGCGCTTGTCATGTTTCCTAGATTTCCTCCTTGCCTTCTCTTTGTTGTCTAATCCGCAAATTCTCACTTTCCTTTTAATTGTGTTATACCTTTCTATTTGTATTTCTTCTTGTGAGCTCTTATACTAGGAGACTATACAATATTTACACATGTGGGCCTGGTTTATTTCACTTATGAGTATATCTTTAAATGGCATCCACTTAAATATAATGACAAAGTTTATCATTCTTTATAGCTGAGTAATACTCCATTATATAAAATTACCACATCTTTTTCATACATTCCTCAGGTGAAGGGCATCTTGGTTATTTCCAAGATTTAGCTATCACAAATTGTGTTGCTATAAACACAGGTGCACATATATTACTATGATATGACATTTTCAGTTCCTCTTGGAAAATTCCCAGTAGGAGGATAGCAGGCTTGAATGGGATTTACAGTCCTAGTTTTTTAAGGAGGCTCCACAATGATTTCTATAATGGTTGCACCAGTCTGGATTTCCACTAGCAGTGGAGAAGGATTCCTTTTTCCCCACAGCTGCTCCAACATTTGTTGTTGGTTGATTGCTTTATAATAGCCATTATTGCTGGAGTGAGATAACATCTCAGTATTGCTTTAATTTGCATTTCGTGGATGGTCAGTGATGTGGATCATTTTTTTCATGTATTTATTCGCTTCTTCAGTTTCATCCTGTGAGAAATGTGTGTTCATCTCTGATGACCAATTCTCTATTAGGTCTTTACATTTTGGAGCCCTAATATTTTTTAGTTCTTTATAAATTCTGAAGAGCAGAACTTTGTCTGTGCTTATTAGTCAAGATTTTTTCCAAATTTTTGGGTTGTCTCATCACCTTGCTGGTAATTTCTTTTGACGTGCAAAACTTCTCAATAACAGGAGGTCCAAGTTCTTAATTCTTTCAAGTATTAACCACGCGATTTGATTTTTTTCATGAAGTCTTTGCCTAACCATATATCTTCAAGAGTTCTTCCTACTTTCTCTTCCAGGAGATTTAGTGTTTTTGTTTTAATGTTTAGATCTTTAATCCATTTTGACTTTAGTTTAGTGCATGGTGATAGACCTGGGTCAAGTTTTATTTGCAGCATGTAGAGAGCCACTTTTTTTACAGCACAATGTTTTAAAGAGGCTACCTTTATTCCAGTAAGCATGTGTGGCCCTTTTGTTTTTCTCTTATTTTTGTTTTGTTGAAGTACAAATATCAATGAGACAGTTTTAAGATATCTTGACAAGATAGGTTTCATAAATTAATACATTGCAAACTATTTTCATAATGTTTTGGTATCATAGAAGGTGCATACATGATATTATACTTACAGACATTATTATACCATATGCCTCTTATCAGTAAATTAAGAGAGTGTAGCTGTTTGCGTATCTTATTTTTTATACCTGAATTACATCAAAGATTCAATAATTAATACTTTCTATACCTTGTTATTTTCCTAGTGGTTGTCCATAGTACTAGAAATGGACATGATCCTGTCCAACCACCATTAGTGCAAATCTTGCCTCTCATAGAATTATGTAGAAGCACAGCGTTATCTATCCCAACTGTACTGTCTATACACACACATCATGATTCTTCCTTTCTATACCTCTTCCTTTCTCTGCACCTGTCAAAGATGGGCACTCCATTGTCACTCAACTAACTTAGGTGCTTGAACTCGATGATACAATCCAACACAGTCCAGCATTCCACAACAATAGTGAGTTATCCGAAAAAAAGTCGACCATTTTTTGCATTGTTTTTATTTTATTTTTTTAATTTTTGTTTTATTGAAGTACAAATATCAATGAGACAGTTTTAAGATACCTTGCATCTTCTAAACTATTCTATTGAACCTCAGGTCTATTTTGTTACCAGTACCATGCTGATTTTCTCTCAGTAGCTTTGTAGTATAATTTCAAGTAAGGAATTGTAACATCTCCTGCCTTGTTTTTGTTGCCTAAGATTGCATTTGCTGTTCTAGGTCTTTTCTGGTTCCAAATAAATTTTAGGAATGCTTTCTCTAGGTCTGGATGGTATATTGGTGGTAGTAAGATAGGGATTGCACCAAATTTGTACAGCAATTTTGGCAATATGACCATCTTTGCAATGTTGCTTCTTCCTATCCAGGAGCAAGGAATATCTTGAAATTTTTTGAAATGCTCTCCAATCTCTTTCTTCAGAGTACTATAATTTGCAGAGATCTTTTACTACTTTAGCTAGATTAATTCCAAGGTATTACATTTTTCTATGGTGCTATTCTGAAAGATACTCTTTCTTTAATTTCCCTCTCAGTGTTTTTGTTTTTCATATAGAGGAATTCTATTGGCTTTTGGATTATGACTTTGTGTCCTGCTGTACTTCTGAATTTGTGTATCAATTTTAGTAGCTTCTTGATGATGTTTTTGGGTCTTCCAATGAAAGTATCATGTCATCTAAAAATAATGATAATTTAACATTTTCTTTACCTATTCTTATTCCTTTTATTTCTCTCTTTTGTCTAGTGGCTCTAGTTAATGATTCCAGAATTATATTTTAAGAACATCCTTGTCTTGTACCAGATTGAAAGTAAAGGATTTCAGCTTTTCCCCATTTAGAATCCTGTTAGCCTTTTCGTTGTCATACATAGCTTTTATCAGTTTGAAGGAGAGGCAATCTAATCCAAATTTCTGTAGGACTTTGAACATGAATCAGTTTTGAACTTTGTCAAAAGCGTTTTTGCCATCAGTTGAGATGATCATGTTGTTTTTAGATTTGACTCTATAGATACAGTGTATTACATGCAAAAAATTGTGTATATTTAATGATTCTTGCATCCCTGGGATGAATCCTACCTGGTCATGTTGTATAATCTTCTTGATGATGTCCTGTATTCTGTTTGCTAGGATTTTACTGAGGATTTTTGCATCTATGTTCATGAGTGAAATTGGCCTGTAGATCACTTTTTTGTTGAGACTTTCCTGCTTTTGGTATCAGTATAATACTTGCCTCCAGCAATGACTTTGGGAGTACTGCTTCCTTTAAATTTCATTGAAGAGTTTGAGTATGAGGATTTCTACCATAAATTACTTATAGAATTCAGCTGTGAATCTATTAGGACATGGACTTTTCTTTGTCAGTAGGTTTTTTTTTTTTTATTACATTTCTTATTTCATTGGCTGTTATTGGGTACTTGAGAGTTGTTATATCTTCTTGATTAGTTTTGGCAATTTATACATTTCTGTCCATTTCTTCTATGTCCTATATTCTGTAACAGTAAAAGTTCCCAAAGAAGCTATTGATAATCTTCTGAATTTCCCCTGGGTTTGTGGTAATTACACCCTTTTCATTTCTTGTTGCTTGTAATTAATTATTTTTCATCTTTTTAATGAGGTTATCTATGGGCTTATCAATTTCATTTCATCTTTGAAAGAATCAACTTTTTAATTTGTTAATTCTTTGAACTGTTTCTTCATCTCAATTGAGGTATTTTCTGCTCTAATCTTTATGATTTCTTTCCATTTTTAGGCTCTTTGTTGGGGTTGCTCTTTCTTTTGCAGATGTTGGAAGTGCAAAGTTAAGGTGTTTATTTGTTCCCATTCTGTTTTCCTAATGTGTGAGTTCACAGCTATAAAGTCCTCTCTGACAGCCTCTTTCATTGCATACCATACATTCCAATAAGATGTGCTTTGTAGATATTGTTCAATTTCATGTTTAGCTTCATCTGTGACCCATTTGTTTGTGAGTACAGTGTTGTTTAATTTCCATGTATTTATTTTTTTTTCTGGTTTCTTTTATCATCTATTTTCTGTTTCACTTCACTGTAATAAGATAATATGCATGTGACAATTTCTGTTTTCTTGCAGACACTTAAGCATGACCTATGGACTAGTATGTGGTCTATTTTAGAAATTGACCCATGTGCAGCTGAAAAAAATGTGTATTCAGCTGTTGTTGGGCGGAATACTCTGCGTATGTCCACCAAGTCTATTTGTTCCAAGCTCTGGTTCAGTTCTGCTAATTCTTTGCTAAATTTTTGTCTGGTTGACTTATCTTTTTGAAATAAGGGGGTGTTAGTTCCTCTGCGAAGATTGTGGTATTAGATATTAGGTTTTTCATGTCCATTAAAATGTGTCTTGTATAGTTGGGTGCTCCCTTGTTCTCTGCATACATATTTATAAGTGTTACCTCTTCCTCTTGAATTTTTCCTCTAACCAGTATACAGTGGCCTTTATTTTATTTGATCATTCTTGGTGTGAAATTGGACTATGTGAGAACAAGAGTGCAACCCCTGCTTTTTTCTGATGTGCTGGGGCATGTAGTTTTATTTTCCATCCTTTGACTTTCAGCCTATGAATTTCTTTATGAGTTAAGTGTGTTTCTTGTATACAATATATTGTTGGATTTTGTTTCCTAATCCACTGTGCCAGTCTATTTCATGCAGTTTGTGAATTGAGTCCACTTACATTGATGGTTTTAAGTGAGTTCTGTTGACTTATGATTGACATGTTATATACCTGCTTTTGTTTACTCTTTTCTCTGCTGTGTATAATAGTTTGCCATATTTAGTGGGTTTCTTCTGTTCTCATTCCTGGTGCTCTGATCATTTTCATCCCTCTCTAGAATGTCTTACAGTTCTTTGTGTACGTTTCGCTTTGTCATCATGAAATTCTTTAGTTGTTCTTTGTCATGGAAGTATTTCACTTCTCCATCAAACTTGAAAGATAGTTTTACAGGATATAGTAGTCTGGTCTGTAACTTGTTTTCATAGAGGACTGGAAGTACTCTGCCCCGTGCTCTTCTTGTCTTCATGTTTTGTGAAGAGAAGTTGACCATTATTCTTATGAGCTTTCCTATAAATGTGATCTGTTTCTTTTCTCTCATGGCTTTCTGTGTATTCTTCTTGTGCTGGATTTCTAGGATCTCGACTATTATATGTCTTGGTGTGTTTTTATTTGGGTTGAAGTTCTTTGGTGTTCTGTATGCTTCGGTTACCTGAATATCAGATTGTTTTCTCATATTTGGGAAATTTTCTGCTATTACTTGTGCCCATATTCTTTTTATATTACTTGTATTTGACTCCTTCTTTCTCATTGATGTCTATTAATCTCACATTGTTTATCTTTGCATCATCTTGTAGGTCATGAATTATTGTTTTCTACATCTTTTTTGTTTGTAAAGAGATCTTTTCTTACCTTTTCAATAGCTGCACCAGTGTCTTCAAGATCTGAAACTCTATCTTCACTTTCATTCTAAAGGATTTTTAAGGCTATGATTGAGATTTTAAGCTCCTTTATACCTCTTTGACTCTGTTTCTTGTGATCTATTTCTTTCTTGTATTGTTCATTCCAGGAATCTGCCATTTTTCTAATCTCCTTCTTTGTTTTTCTATCAGTTTCTTCTAGAGAAGCAGTTATTCTTTTACTAAAGATATTGTTTCTGCTGATTTCCTCTATATTTTTCTAAATTTCATATTTTACTTCTGACACTATTCACTCAGAGATTTCTTTTTTTTATTTCAGAGGTCCTCTGTACCTTTCTTCCATTGTTTCTTTCCTTCGGACACTGTTGATTCAGACATTTCAGCTGTGTGATTCTCAATTCCTTCTGCACTAGTGTACTCTGCACTTGTTCTGGATGGGCTCGAGTCCTGAGATTGCATTTTGTTCCTTTTGTCATTTTATATAGCACTGTTCTCTGACTTCTGGCGTAGAGCTTTGGTGCAGTTACAACCTTAGCACCTACTGAAATTCAAATGCAGATCTACTAATTTTGAGTTCATACAGTTGTTCCTGACTTGGGTCTGTATAATGTGCTCAGCTCTTTCCTGCTGTAGCCTTGGAAGTGAAACTGTTCTGTTCCTCTGGCAAGATGTACTGCTCCTGGATTAGCTGGTTGTTTCTTGCTTTTAGTTTCTCTGCAGTGACTTCAGCTGCAGAGTTTCACCCCAGGCCTTTGTGTCAGGGCTGGGCTGGGTCTGCAGGGTCCAGGGGCACAGCGGAGCTTGGACCCACTCCTACATACCTGCAGGGCCTGGGCTTGGGCTGGGTCTGAAGGGATCCCGAGAGTACAGTGGAAGTTTTCACTCACCAAGCCATCTTGTGCTGGCTCCTGATGGAGTGGAGAGGTACAGAGGGTGTGGCAGAAGGCCTCGCTCACATGGGCTTGGTCCAGAGAGGTCCAGTGAGTGCAGAGGAGTGCAGAAGCTCTCCCACACACTCGTGGATCCTGGACTTGGGCTGGGTTCGGAGGGATCCCGTGAGCAAGGTGGAAGTTCTTACTCACATGGCCAGCTCCGGATGGGTAGAAGGGTCCTGAAAATGCAGCGGAAGGTCTCACTCATGTGGCAAGTTTAGGCTGGCTCCAGAGGTGTCTCAAACCAATACTTTACAAGAGTGACAATGGTTAGTGCATTGTGTATTGTTCTGTTCAAAGTAGTTGCTCTTACTACAAAATATAGATATGAAAAATTGAACAAATGTTATAAGCATAAGCCTTTCTTTTCTGTTATCTAGTAACAATTAGTGTATCTTAACAATCTTCTATGAATATTTATAACATAAATTATATATATATATATATTCCTTCCACAGTATCTATTGTCATCTTGTTGATGTAAATATCATGCTTAAATCCTTAAATCTCTGTTATCAGGAGCTCTTAGGAAATGAGATTTTTATAGCTTTTCTCTATGTCCTATGGCTGCTACATAGTCAGTGCTTTCCAAATGTTTGATTGATGGTTATAAATAAGAATCAAACTAGTTATTACATGATCAGGTACACATAACTTGACACACTTTTCTTATTTAAATAAGATAAGACTTGGCTTTAATAAGTACAAAAACATTTGCATTGTTTTTCTGATTTTTTCAGGCTAATCTTTGAAAGAAATATTGAACTCCCAAGGTTGATATATTCTGCTAGAATTGGTAGTGTATCATTTTTCCAATTCCTCTCACCCTTTACTTTATGAACAAGAGAGTCAAGTCTTGGAATTTAAAGGTTATTCAGAAATTTCACTGCTAATTAGATGAGGAGCAGACATTAGCAGTCAGGCCACATTAGGGCTGCCTCATTTTAATATATCAAGCCATGTCTCAATCTGAAATAATTAAGAAATGGGAGAAATGTTTCAAAATGTTTGAGTACTAAAAGCACTTCAAAGGTGAATTTAGTATTCCTAGATCATTATTTCAGATCTCCAGCTGTTAGAGAACAAGGTTGCCTACAACTCCAGTGTTGACAGATGTCTGCTAAATACTACTAATAACTGGAATAGTAGCAACAGCACTGCAATTAGTCTACAAGAATGATGCATGCACTCACATTATTTTCTATCTTCACTTTTTTGTAGGTATTAATGGGTATATAACACCTACATTCATTATTCTGAATGAGGAAATGGAAGCTTCCAATATGGGAAGATTAGTTAAAGCTATTTAAAAATCACTTCCTAGTCACTGTTTTTAAGTTAATGATTTGAAGAATATACACTGTGGAAACAAATAATGAAAAAATAATAATTCTAAGAAACTGTTTACATGGAAATATTGGATGACAGCTTTGCTCTTAAGGGGAAAATTGACATAAAGATGAAATGAGCAAGAATTTCCCTCAGCATTCGGCTCCAATATTTAATATTTATTTATTCATAATTATTTATTTATTACTTTTTTGGTGGAACCAAGGATTGAACTCAGGCCCTTATGCTTGCCAGGCAAGCACTTACTGAGCTGTATCCTGGGCCCCATTGAGCCTTTATTCTGTGTACTGTTTGGAGTGAGGTGACTTAACTCTCATAGTGATCAAGGTGAGTTAATTTACTGGAATGCTTACTAAAAGCCTTTGTTTTTTATATTCATTCACTTATTTATTTGCTCCCAAAACATTTATAAGCTCTTATTTCTACTCATATCTCACTAAGGTAAAGATGTGATATGATATCATGAAAATTTTATTTAAATACATAAATGAAAATGACATTAATTGTTTATGATATGTTTGTATATATAAACCTCACTTAAACGTTTAAAGAAACTTATTTAGAATGTTATGTTATCTTTTAGCAATATACATAAAAAGAAATTATGTAACTTGTACGATGCCAGAAAATTAGTATTTTGAAAATTTGGAAAGAGATCTACCATTTTGATTCCTAACTATGTCCCCTTCAACCTTGTAGGTTATGAAGCTTAAGGTAGAGTTAGAATAGCTCTAAAAATTAGTGTGGGGGAGACTTTTAAGACTACCACAAAACAGGTTTTCCTTCATAACCCAGAGGAAAAGTGATAATGCACAGTAACTCTCAGGGACTACCCAGCTTACATCCTTATGCCTGCTCCTACTTTCTGTGTACTGTTTGTCATAAATCCTTGTAGTTGTTCTTTTTGGTACATCTGCGTTCCACAAGACGTCAGCCTTTGAAGCTCAAGACACTGTCACTCCACATCCATGCTTGATAGAAGGTAAATGCTCAAAAAATGTGATTTGGACTGAAGGAGAATAGGAGGGCATGAAGGCTCTAGGAGAGATAAACCAGCCATGAATTTGGATGATTACTTAATTTTTCCATAAATTTTGTAGTAATTTTAAAAAGATGAAATATTTTTGAGCTGAGAGAGTCTAAGAATAATATCTTATTTTTCAGTTTTTCTTTTATATGTATGGAAAGTTGCACTTTAAACTAGTATGAATATCTGGCATACACTTATTAGCATTCCTGTACCTAAATTCACACCAATGCCAAGCTTATTATTGAAAAAAAAATCTGTTAATTTAAGTTGATTATTCTTTTCCACAGTAGAGATAATTGAGAACTGAAGCTATATTTAAAAAAAAAAAAAAAACACTTTCAAAGCAAACCAAGATGGTACAGAGAAAGAGAAATGCATGAGCTGAGGTGACACAGGGCATCCTGATTCATTATCATTTCACCAGGATGTATTTATTAGACACCTCTAAAGTGCTTTACAAAATCTAGAAAGAACGCTGTGGTCATCTTCCTCACAAGGGAAATAGTGCCTGGAGCAATGCTGCATGGAAGGGCAGTGGACCCTCTGGGAGGTTACAAGAGAGCAACTCTGTCACTGCTCAAGTCTCATTACTGGAAATGCCAAGCTGGGAAGGAAATGGCTAAAGGTATCCCTCACTCACTGTGAGATTACAAAGCAAGTAGGAAATTTCTTGCCTTTGCCATTCAGTGATTGTTTACCTTCCTCTGTTCAGTGTTGAGACTACTATATGACTATAAGTGCAGTATCTACAAAGCAGAACATTTACCCTATTTCATTTCTCATTAATTTGCCTTTAAAACAGTATTTTCTTTTACTTTGGCTTGCATTTTGTCCCTGTGTTCTTAATTTTCTGAGCAAATATTAGCATATTTATTTTGGTCAGTTTGTCTCTATTCATATTTTCAGAAAAAAACATAAGAAAATTTCAGGAAATTCTCTTACTGCAGAGGAAGCTGGTTTTGAAAGACTCATATACATTAACTCTGGGTCATTCATCTTGTGCTATTTAATTATTTAAAGGACAATTTAAAAACTCCACCACAAATTTCCCCTGAAAAGATTTATTTTAGGAGTATTTTGTCTAGAACATTTTTACAAATAACTACTCACCAAAAGATAGTTTAGGGAGTAATAACATCTCAGAATTTTAGGGTGAGAAGGAAACTTATAAATAACCAGGCCAGCTTATTTGAAGATGAGAAAGGGCCAAAGTGGTAGGCTAAATGACTTTCTCATTCTTCAGGTTAGAGCCAGCCTCTTGCTAGAACTCAAGTTCCTAACCTTGAGCAGGGAGTATATATTTCATTAGGATTTTGTGCCGGAGAGTATAAAATTGTTTTACTGAGATATTAAAATAGTAGAATCAAATATTCACCTGATTGTAATCTGCTCACACAGATAAAATTATCACATGCAATCAGCAAAGAAAAAGCCTTCACATTTCTAAAGAAAAGCAGTTAATGCTAGACAGACCCCTAGACCTACTGGTAGGGATCAGGTTCAGATTGTTGCTATGGTGCACATATTTTGATTAACGCATGATCCATTGGATTAAAATCAGAATTTTGTTACCTAGGTGGGACCAAAACAACCACTGGATTCAAGAAAGCTGGACAAATCTGTGAGAAAACAATTTCAAATTGGTTTCTTCAAAAGAAGTTAATGTAATACACAAATATAGGTAGCCAGAAATTAGAAGGGCAAATAAAAGTTGTAGCCTATCATTAGAACCCTGCCCCAGGATAGCCAAACATAATGAAAACTAGGAAGTAATCTAGAGCTGTGTGTTTAGAGCTGCTTTACAATATAGTAATCCATCTGTGCTCCCTTAATGATTCCCATTCAAACTGTAAGCGTCTGTCACAGGTCCTTGTGTTTCTTAACTTGTCTTCTTGGTCCCAAGCAGCTGAATAACACAAATCATCTGATGTACAGTGAGGTAGTAAGTTTCTCTCTTGGGTAGTGGGAATTACAACTATAAGACTCCATCCCACTGTATGACTGGAGCCCTAAAATGTGAAAGAAGAGATTTGGAGATGTGTGCCTGCCATGTGGACTGAATTACAGGGAGGGCTGGCCAACTGAAAAGTCAGCAGACATGCAGGAGCCCAAGTTTATCATAGTAATGACTGCTGTGAGTTTGAGTTATAAATAGTGTATGACTACAGCTTCCTCCATGAATAGAGGAGGTCACAGAATATTTAGACACACCATTTCAAGACAAAAAGTATCTTGAAACCTGGAGTACCTAAGAAACTATGTCAGATCCCTGTGTAAGCAGTTACCTGAGATACTCACCCACCTTGATTTAATGATGTCTTTTAAAAATAATTTATCTGAAGAAATATACAGACACAGTCCATAATCAATGACAAAAAGGAAAGAAAAACTGGATGAGAATCCAGAAAATCATTCTACATATACTTGCTGAGTTTTACATAAGATCAAAGAAAATTTTGAATGGCTGGCTAAAGAACTCAGCAAATTAATGTGCCTGCAAGCAGGTGCTGGGGCCCAGGGTGCCATCCCTGTGCTTAGAGTGCCACTTCCGCCCCCCAGGGCATGCTGTGACAGCCACTGAGCCTGGGCATGGTGGCATGTGCCTGTATTCCCTGCTTTTGGGAGAATGTAAACAGGTAGAATCACTACAAGTCAGATCTAGTAGTGAGACCCTGAATACCCTGTAGACCCTTTCCTAAAAAATGCAAAAAGAGAGAGAGAGAATTTTGAAATCTTCACAGGAATAGCTTTAGTATTAACTTTGCCTGGCAATCATCAGTTCCCATAAGTAAATATAGTTACAAGGCAGGAAAGATTACCAATTTAAAAATATTGCAAGCTTTCAATCATCCCAGATAGTGTGAATGAAGACAGATACAATAGGCTACCTCTTTAAATGAGAGACTCCTCTGTATGTTATCTACTTGTCTTGTGTAGTTATGAAGAGTGATGAGGAATTGCTTTGGCAAATATGAATGACTAAAAGCTCTGCAGTTATCTTTAAAGAACAAAGAAGGTCAAATCAAGTACATCAAGCACCATGCCTGCTTGCACAGGAGAGGTCTATGTTACAGTAGTTTGTAAAAAACGTTTCAGGTTCCATGCTGGTCCAAATACTAGATATTTTCCTAAATCCAATTTATAAATTTGAGGGTTTTTTTTTTTCTTTTTTTCAGAATGGGGCATTGAACTACTCAGGCCCTTGAGCTTGCCAAGGAAGCACTTATTCTGCTGAGCCATCTCCCAAGTCCAATTTGGGTTCTTTAAGAGATTAATCCTTTCCTTTGTCCAATCTCTCTGCTTTTATATTCCTCTATATTTGTCTCCCAATAAAAATAATGATTTCTTGCCTCCTCAGACAAAGCAAAAAGTCAATTTACTTCAGAAGAAACAGTGTTTTTAAAATGTAGTACAATCCTAAAAGATTAAAGTAATGAAAACAGTAAACTTTGTTCAACAGAAGCATCATTAAAAGTGTATACTAACTATGTAACATTTGCATCTCGTGTGCTAGTTTTCAGTTTCTCATACTAGAAAGATGATGATTATGCATATGTCTGATTTATTTACTCCATTTATGACTATGGTGTCTAATTGCATCCATGTACCTATAAAAGTGTTCAGTTTAACCACTTTATGACTGACTAGTACTCAATTATATCTGTCTGTCTGTCTGCCTATCTACCTATGTATCTATTTATGTATGTATGTATGTATGTATGTATTTATCTATCTATCTATTATCAGCTAGCTATCTACCTATCAATCTCTTTTTATCTGTTCCTGAGTTGATGGACATTAGGGATGCTTCCCAGATTTATCTTTGCCAAACTGAATGGCTATAAACAAAAGTGCACATATATTGCTATAGTATGATGTTTTTAATTCTTCTTGGAAGTTAACAAGAGGGAAATGGTTGTGTTGAATGGAATCTCTAATCATAGAAATTGAAGAATCTCCACAGCGATTTCCACAGTGGTTATACCAGTTTACACTCAAATCAACAGTGGAAAAGGGTTCCTTCTTCCCCGCAGCTATTCCAGCACTTGTTATTGTTTACTTTTAGATCATAGCCATTCTTTTGGAGGTGAGATGGAATCTTAGTGTTGTTTTATTTTGGATTTCTTGAAAAACCAATGATGGTGAATATTTTTTCATGTATTTATTTTCCTTTTCTATTTCTTCATCTGAGAAGTATGTATTCATCTAACATTACCATTTATATATTTGGTCTTTAAATTTGGGAGAATCTAATTTTTTTCAGTTCTTTATATGTTCTAAATAGAAGTCCTTTGTCTGAGGGACAACTGGCTATAATTATTTCCCATTATGGTGGTAGACTTTTTACTTTATTAGTCATTTAATTTATTGTGTAAAAGCTTTTTAATAAGGTAAGACTCCATTTGTAAATTCTTTCTTCTATTTCCCTTTCCATTTGGGATTTGTTCATGAAGTCTCCCACCTACCCCTATGTCTTCAAGATTTCTATCTATTTTATTTCCCAATAAGTTCAGTGTTTCTATTTTAATACTTAATCCTTGATCAATTTTGAATTTAGCTTAATGCATGATGATAGACATGGGTATAGTTTCAGTCTTCAGCATGAGGAAAGCCATTTTTTCCAGCAACATTTATTAGAGATTATCTTTGTTCTCAGTGCTTATTCTGCTGAGCCATCTCCCAGGTCTAATTTGGGTTGTGTTGAATGGAATCTATAATCATAGAAATTGACTTCTTTGTCAAAGATAAGTTGACAGGAAAACATAACAAGCTCAACCCTAAACAAAGTATTATTAAATTTCATACTTCTAGAAAAAGAACAAGTCAAACTCAAAGCTCATAAAGGAAGTTTATAAGCTCTTAGCTTATAAACCTAAGAGCAGAAAATTAATACAATAGAAACTAAGCAAATAATACAAAGAATCAGTGAATCAAAGTTTGTTCTTCAAAAGAATAAATAAAATAAAATAAAATAAAACTATATTGTGCCTTCTCAGACTTCATTGCAGAGTGGGATGTTCATACTTCTAATATCATAGAAAAGTTCTTGGAATCCTAGCGAGATATTTCCAATATTCTACTACCAGTAAGAGCCATGATGAGAATAAAGACACTAAAACTATTTGTGAGCTGCCCACATCCCTGGGGTGCACTGAGAGAGTGACTGAGACTGTGGATGGTGGCATGCACCTACAATCCCAGCTCTTGGCAGGCTGTAAACAGGAGAATCACTGCAAGTCTAGTCTAGTAGTGAAACTCTGGACACACTATAAACCCTTCCCCGAAATACAGAAAAAAAAATTTTAAATATTTTGTAGTTGTGGGAAGTCAAGGGAGTCCTAAGTCCAGCTAGGATGATGGTCAACTAGATGTCATGATGTCAATCCAGTGTCAAACGCAGATATGGTAATTCAGAATGTGTAGCTTCGGGATCCTTCCCACATAGCTCACAACAGATTTGGGAGTATGGTACAGGGCAACACAGACCTACATCCTTGTTTTAAACATTATACATCAGCACCTCGACTGGGCTGATTTACATTGCTCAAAGCCAATTGGGATAAAAAGAAAAAGTTCTATCTAGCTCTGTATGTATCAATATATTAAAAAAAGATTTACTGTTTCTGTTTTAATATTTGAATCTTTGATCCATTTTGGCTGTAGCTTTGCACATGGTGATAGACATGAGTCTAATTTTATCTACTGGCATTTGGAAAGCCAATTTCTCCTGCACCATTTATTAAAGAGGCTATCTTTTCCATCTTTTCCTCCAGTTAGCCTGTTTGGACACTTTATCAAAGATAAAGTGGCTGTGTGTGTGTGTGTGTGTGTGTGTGTGTGTGTGTGTGTGTGTGAAAGCTGCATCTTCTAATCTGCTTCACTGATCCTCAGCTCTATCTCTATGCTAGTACTATACTGATTTTTATACCTTTATAGTATAATTTCAGGTCAGGGCTTGTGATACTACTCGCTTTTCCTTTGTTTCCCAGTATGGCTTTTGGTATTTTGGATCTCTTCTTGCTCCAAATGAATTTGAGGAAAGTTTTCTCTAACTCTGCATAGTATACTAGTGGTATTTTAATTGGAAATGCACTGAATCTGGATAACAATTCTTGGTCTTCCTATCCAGGACCTTGGGGTATTTTTTCATTTTTTCAAATTCTATTCCATCTAATTTCTCAGAGTACCATAATTTTCACTGCACAAATCTCTTACATGCTTTGTGAGCTTGATTCCTAAGATTTATTTTGGTAATTGTGAAAGGCATAATAATAATAATAAAACTTCTGTTCTGGAGGGTTAACAACCTAAGTTTGCTGACCAAAATAGAGAAAAAGAAGGGATTCAGGGACAGCCAACACTTTGGCTCTAGCCTTTCAAGGTCAGTGATGACTCAGGACACAGGAGAACCTGTACTGTAACATCATGTAACTCAGTTGTGTCCAAAATTTTCTGATCAAGGAGATTATGGGGCCACAAAAGAATGTGATTAATAATGTAGAGTGTGTCTAAGGAGAGTTGCATGGAGAGAAAACATTCTCTCAGGCTTTCACAAAGAGGAAATTGTTAAAGCAATGTCTGTGACTCATCTGCATGGCTGACACTGACAAAGGAGCTATAAAATATGTTCAAGGTTCCAGGATAAATCTTGAGGGGATTGGACTGACTTTATCAGAAACAAAAGCTACATTTCGTGTTATATAGGTTTTGCTTTATCTTGTTCTTAACCATCCAGCAGAAACATAAAAACTAAAGTGGTATTAATATGCTGAGCTGTAAAAGGTTCAAATCAGGAACATCTGACATTACCAGTCTTGTGGAAAACCCACTACTATTATGGACTACTTGAGAATTTTGAAATATTTTGCTGAATTCATGTACCTACCATATTTAAATAACAATATAATACCCTTCTCTAATGAAACTAAACAAAAAAGAGTATACAAATGAATGAGTATTTCATATCTGTACATTCAAAATAGTTAGGATACATATAGAGCTACATTCTCTTAATTCAATGAATACAGAGTTATGTTCTAATATTGTTTGTGTACAACTTATCATGTATGCACCTCGTACGTTGAATAACCAGTAAGACAACAATATGTAATGTATTTATTATTGAAATTGCCCTTCTATTCGATTGTGAAACTGTCTCATTGATATTTGTTTATCAATAAAGTTATTTTAAAAATATAACATTGTTTTCAAACTTCAAACCATTCTATTCATTGTAATTTTTTTCTTTCAAATAAATAAGTAAATAATTAAAGAAAAATGAAATTAAAACATCAAAATTTATGGTGTATTTCAAAAGCAGTAAGTTACCAAAATGTTAATTATAAATACTTGCATATCCCGGTTCCACTAAAAAACAAAAACAAAAACACGTTTGGGTCTGGGGAGACAGCTCAGCAGCATATGTGCCTGCCTGTAAAGTGCAAGATCCCCAGTACCTGAGTTTGACCAATACCAACGAATAAATGAATATTTGGTGGCCTGTCAAAAAAAAAAATAAAGAGATGGAAGATATTAAATAAGGACTAAATTTTGCATTGTTAGAAAATAAAAATTAAATAAATAAAGCCCAAGGTTAGAGACTGGAAGGCTATAACAGCAGTTAGAGCAGAAATAAAACAGAGAAGAATAAAAAGCAATAATAAAAGTAAACAATACTAAAAATTGTGATTTTTAATACTATAGTCAAAATCAACAAATCATTAGCTCACATAGCTAAGAAAGAGAGAAGAAGGCTATGACTGAGAATAAGAGACATGATACCTAATGCCTTACAAACAAACATATAAAAACATACTCTTATGAATTATTATAGATCAAATAGAAAAGAAAATATAAAACAGATGGACAACACCCAAAAATATACAAGCATAAAATCTACTAATAATTAATCATTAAGAAATAGTAAGTATAAACATCAATATTTCTATTATACTTAAATCATTAGTTAAAACCATACCAACAATGTAAAATTAAAACCAGATGGCTGCACTGCTCAATTCTACCAAACTTCAATGAAGAAAATATATCAATCCCTCTTGTATACTTCCAAAATCTTTAAAAAGTAACAACAGTTGTTTTTCATTATATAACCAAATAGTAGCATCTTTCCAGAGCTACATGTTACAAGAAATGAAATTACAGACAAGTATTTCTAATGAAGCATCACTGACACTAAAACTTGCCTATTGCTGATGCAAAAATCCTAACCAAAATAATAATAAAATAGCAGCTGATAAAGGATCACAACATATGATGAGGTAGGATATATATCCCTAGGATAGAAGAATAGAATGACACGAGAAAACTAATCAATGTAAATCATATAGTAATAGCATAAACACTACAGAATCACACCATTGTCGTAATAGAAATAAAACATTTAATAAAATTCAAATCCCTTCAATGATGTGATACTGTAATGAGGAAAAAAAAAGTAAACTAATTAGGAAGATAAATCAATTAGTTCTATATTTGTTTTTCTTTTCTTTGTACTGGGAATCAAACTCTTGACTTTACACTTACCAGGAAGGTTTTAAGCATCTGAGCAATCTCTCTGGCCCAAATAGCTCTATATGATAAATGTCATATTTTAAAAAATGGCAATTAATGCAATACTCAATAGCAAGATTTGAAACATTTTCTATTAAGATCAGAAATGAGATGAGGATGTCTACTCCAGCTATTTCTATTCACTATACTACTACAAATCTTTCTAGAACAATTGAGCATGAAAAGGAAACTAGAAAGGAAGAAGTGATGTGATTCTGTATTTTGAAAACTCAAAATATTTCACAAAAGTAATTAAGAATAAGGAAAAAAATATATTGGTAACATGAAATGGATATATAATAATCATTTATGCTTCTGTATACTGGCACTGAATTCTCAGAATAAAAAAAACACATAAACAATGCCATTTATAATAGAAGTAAAAGCAATAAAATACTTAGGACTAAACATTACAAAGAATATAAAAGTCTTGAACATTCACACTGAAACTTTAAAACACTAGCGAAAGAAACTAAAGAACACAAAAAGAAATCAAAATCTATTTGAGCTTTTCATGGACTGAACTTTATAATATTGCTAAAATGTTAATATCAAAACACTATAGACTCACTGTAATTTTTCAGAAAATACTAATGTCATTTGTGCAACAAGAAAGAAAAGCCTTAAATTCCTATACAACCACAAATCGAAAAGAAATGTCTAAATTAAATGTAAGATGAAAAAAGCTGGAACCATATTCTTTAAAGTCCGAATATATTACAAAGGTAGTAATTTTAATATGGTTTTGGCATTATTGGCTCATGCAGAAAAACATAAGACAGAAAAGAATCCATACGCCTATAGTCAATTTTTCGTTGACATAATACCAGTAATGGAAAACTGTAAATGAATAGTCTTTCTCCAACTCATTTTGAACCAGAGGAGACCCAGAATATCAAAAGCAACCCTGGGAAACAAAGGCAAAGCAAGTATTACAACCCCTAACTGAAATTACACTATAAAGCTCCTGAGAAAAAATCACATTGTACTCACACAGAGACAGAGATAGCATCAGTGGGCCACATTAGAAGATGCAAACACAACTGGTAATACACTCAGCCACTTTATCTTTGCTAAAAGGACCAAACAGGCTCACTGGAAGAAAGATAACCTCTTTAACAAGTGGTGCTGGAGAAACTAGCTTTCCAGATGCTGAAAGCTAAAATAAGACCCATGCCCATCACCATGCACAAAGCTACAGTCAAAATGGATCAAAGATTTAAATATTAAAACAGAAAAGCTAAATTGTCTAGAGGAAATTACACATAGAAAGCTTAAAGTCATAGAGGTTTAGAGTTCATGCACAAAAATTCAGCTGCATGAGAAATACTTCAAATAATCAAAAACTGGGATCTTATTGTTTTGAAAAGTTTCTACTCCTAAAAGCAAATCTCCCACAGAGCACAGTAAAACCAGCACACTGGAAAAAGTTATAGCCAACTGTCTCTCAGACCAAGACCTTCTATCTAGAACATACAAAGGATTAAAAAAAATCAGGGCCATAAATTTAAAGATCCAATCCAAAAATGAGCATCTGAGTTGAATATCAGAGGAATGTACTTCTCAGAGGAAGAAATACAAATGACAAGTAAATATGCCTGAAAGATATTCAACATCATTGGTCATTGAAGAAATGCAAATTAAACAACACTGAAATTCTATCTTCCTCTAAAAACAATGGCTAACCTCAAAAGTTAGTCAATAACAAATGCTGGGGTGGCTATGAAGAAAAAAGGTACCTTTTTGCATTGTTATGGGAGTGCTGAGTGGTATAACCCACATGGATATCAGTGTTGAGATTACTTAAAAAGCTAAAACTGGAGATCCCATTCAAGCCAGTTATTCCCCTCCTGGGCATTTTGTCCAGTAGAACTGAAAAACTCATGCCATAGTAATGTATGTGCACCAATTTTTATAGCAGTGCAACATTTTTTAGCTAAATCTTGGAAACAACCCAGGTGCCCATCAACTGAAGAATGGTTAGGGAAGATGTGGTATTTTTCTGCAACAGAGTATTATTCAGCTACAACACAAAATCTATTTGAGTTTTTTGTCAGTAAACGGATACAACTAGAAAAGATACTCTAAACTGAAACAAATCACACCCACATATGCAAAGATCATGGTTTCTTCTTAGTGTGACAATCTGAAAGAGAATAATAAAATGTGAAGGGTACAATAGGCACTGGTTAATGTGAGTGAATTTATTCAAATTAATTACTGAACTGAGGGAAAGGACAAGAAAGGGAATGGGAGAAAGAAATTTATCTATGTATGTAAGCAGCCTGCTTTGCACAACTGTACTGTGCATTTCTGTTGGTTTGTGGAAAAAAGTTTTATGTGTTCCATCTCCCTTTTTCAATTGTTTGAACTTTTTCTCTTAATTTCTTACACATTTCTTTTTTCTTTCCTCTTCCAATTTTTCATGCATATATCTGGTAATACTAATACTGGTTGGAAGGCAGCACTATGTATTCCAACAAATAATATGGATTTCACATTACTTTGTTAAATGAAAATCTATATCAGTTGTGATTTCTTCTGTTTTTATTCTAATCTGTACTCTTCAAAATTATGAAAAAGTAATTTCTGACATCTATTTATACAAGAAAAAAAATCATTAAAAATAGGGCCAAGTTTATTCAAAAATGAGATAAATGGTATTTTTAAAAATTCTTTTTTCTTCCTTCCTTCCTTCCTTCCTTCCTTCCTTCCTTCCTTCCTTCCTTCCTTCCTTCCTTCCTTCCTTCCTTCCTTTTTTTGTATTTAGTATGGGGTCTACAGGATCTCACTGCAAAGATCAGACTCACAGGGAACCTCCTACTTTCAGCCTTCCAAGTGCTATGATTACAGGTGTGCCTCACAAAGCCCACTTTGAATAGCTGTCTCAGGGAACACATGGCTGCGGGGTTGGTGCAATGACTCACCAGGAATCAAACCTGTTGAGGCATCTGTCTGGCCCTTAATTGGACTTTTTTAAGGGAGTCATATCCAGGTGGTCCTCTACAATAAACTATCAGCCAGCCCCATCAAAAAGGTGAAAGAAAAACACAAATTCAGCAGTTAGTAAGAAAAAGCACAAATCACAATGGATCCTACAGTAATGTATATATATATATATATATATATATATATATATATATATAACCAAGATCTGCTATGAGAACCTACATTCTAATAAGATGGAAAAAGAAGAAATGGATAGATTTTTAGACATAGTAGAATTGACAAACCTAAATCAAGAACATATAAAAATTCTAAATAACCAAATATCAGCCAATGAAATTAAAAATGCAATTAAAACTTAACCAGAATATTCCAGCTGTCGATAGGATGAGTTTGAAGGATCTTAAGTTTATGGGCAGTAAGGACATTATAATTAGACCTATTTTTAAGTAAATTTTAAAAGATAATACAAACATTTAAAAAAATTAACCAACGAAAATACTAGGCCCTGTTAGATTCCCTGTTGAATTCTACAACAAATTCATAGAACTTATGCCACTTATCCAAAAACTCTTTAAAGAAATTGAGAGGGGAACAGTACTTCCAAAATCATTCTTGAAAGCAAGTATTATCCTCAATATCAAAACCAGAGGAAGATTTTAAAAAAAGAAAAACAGTTATAGGCTAGTCTTCCTAATCAACATAGATGCAAAAATCCTCAATAAAATAACACAAAACATCAAATCATCAAGAAGATTTTATATCATGATCAAGTAGGATTCATCCCAGGCATGCAAATATAGTTCCACACAAGCAAATCAATAAATGTAATATACCCTATTATTGGAATCAAGGACAAAAACCACAATATTACGTCAATAAATGAAGAAAAAGCATTTGACAAACTTCAGAACTCATTCATGATTGGAATATCTCCATCTTTAATTCAATCTTCAAAGTCCATCTATGACAAACATTATATTAAGTTCTTAAAACCTGAAAGCTTTCACTCTAAAATCAGGAACAAAATATGGCTGTCCATTATTACTACTCCTACCCATTACAATTCTGGAAACATTATCCAGAACACATAGAGAAGAGGGAAAAAAGGAATAAAGAAAAGAAACAAATTTAACTTGTCATTATTTGCAGATGACATGATACTCTTCATAGAAAAGCTACCAAAAGATCTGTACATTTAGTAAGTAACTTAAGTAGTGTTACTTATTACAAGTGTGCCTCAGAAACATTCAGAAATCAATAGTACTCCTATGTGCAAATGGAAAATGCACATGGAGAGAAATTCGGTGAATTGGACCCTTCACAATAGCTTTAAATATGAAATACAGAGGAATGAATCTCACAAAAGAAATAAAAGATCTGTATATTGAAACTTACAGTACTATGAGAAAGGTAATTGAAGAGGATATCAGAAAATAGAAAAAATATTCCTTGCTCATGGATAGGTAGAACAAACATTATGAAAATGGTCATATTCCCCAGACTGTTGTACAAATTTAATGTAACCCCAGTGACAATATCATTAGCCTACTTCACAGATCTATAGAAAACATTCCTAAAATTCATTTGGAACCAGAAAAGACCGAAAATAGCAAAAGCTGTATGGACAGCAAAGACAAATCAAGGGGCATGACATTCCCAGACCTGAAATGATATTACAAAGCTCTTTTGATACAATCGGTATGTTATTGGTAGAGAAACAGACTTCAGAATCAGTGAAACAAAAGTTAACATTCAGACATAATCCCAAACATAATTAACCACCTTATCTTTGACAAAGATGCATTTCTGTCTGAAGCTTTAAGAAAGATCCCATTTTTTCATCCCTCTAGGTTTTCAGCCCCATCTGTAGCCACCTTTTCTGAGTTCTGTTCTCCGTCTTAAATGTTAGCACTGCTGTATCTTTCTGATTATTCTTTTGTAGTCCTGTCTTCCTTTGACTATAGCCAGGAAGAGTTTCCAGATTTTAAAGACTCCTCTTGATTTGGGACTACTAGTTTATTAAGGGAAATATACTTGTCTTAATGTGCTTAACTTAATGACCTTGATCATAGCTCTTGGCCATCAGACTCTTTTACACAGCAGTCCTGTCTTATCCTGCAGAGGTACTTCTTTTCTTACATTTAATTGGCATATAGTTGCTCTACAGAGTACATTTCTTTTCCTACCTTTAATACATATAAACATTTGCTACATTTTTTCCAATTTTGTGTTCAAGACTGGAAGAACCTAGAAAGAATCTCTAGTAGAAGTCCTCCAAATCCCCCAACACACACACACACACGTATGCAGAAACTGAAATTACAGTAAAAATGACAATACAGCTAAGATTAGGATGGTCAACATTTCAGAGAATAACATTCATTGAGGTTAGTGATATACCCATAAAAATATTTTTCTAGTGAATTAATGGCAAAAGAAGATAAACTAAGGAAATGAAAGAGACAGCCATAAAAGAAAGAAGAAACATTGGCAGATTTGACAATTTCGCATAACTGTGCAAACAAAATTGAAATTTAAGTCTCAATGTTGTTAGTAAGAGGTATATGGATGTTTGAAAGAAGGAAAGAGGGTATAAGCCTAAAACTGTGTTAGTGTACTATTGCAGCATACAATTCTTAAAAACAAAAAAGAAGGAAAAAGCTACTCACTTGATGTCTAGCACAAATTCCTTCTATTGCCTACATAGCTTGTTCCTCTGTTGAGTCTGGAGAACAGAGAATGACCAACTGTCCTCTCTGAGTTCAGAAGATAGAAATCAAATGATTTGTGATAGAGGCCATGGAGATTCAGAAAATGAATGAAACAGTTTGTTAACAAATGATACAAAGTGGTAGGATCTTCCCACAGTGAGCTAGAAAGTGCATGTTGTATTTAAATAAGAAATTATCCAGACAACATGAAATAATAATTGTCTTTGAGGAGTAAAGATCTTCTACATACAACATGAATTCCTTTTGTCTTACTTTTTGAGGTAGGACAGAAAATGTGAAAACGAGACAGATAAGAAAATCATAATTTTAAAATTAAAAACTAAAATTAGGACATAAAATCAGTTTCATTTCTTTTTCTCTCTTTCTTCACCCATAACACAGCAAGCCTTGGCAATTACCTTCCACCAGCTAATGGGTTCAACCATTCCCATTTTGCTTGCCAATGGTTTTCCCTCACATGGGAAAAGACTGTCATTTCATATGTAAATTACACTTTCCCCAATGAATAGATAATATGCCTGGGCCTCTTTTTCCACCCACCAAACCGAGACCAAAACTACAGTATATCACAATATAAAGGTTGCTACAGTAGAAAAAAACACATAAACATGCTTAGCATCCTCACTCCACTTAAGAATATGTTCTAAAATCTGCCTAATGAACTCTTCTGTGCATCGTACTGATGTGATCTGAAAAATCATTTTTCTACCAAGAGAGTCAATGAAACTTGATGCACACTATTTAGGATTGGTTTAAATTTCTCATTTCAGCTTTGGGAAACATTTAGACCCAGCTTGGTACGTTTTTGGTATTATGATACTGACACCCAGAAATTAAAGTTTAGGGTTCACAATGAAGGGTCATAAAGTACCATAAGTTACCAGTGATGTTTATCATACATGAAGAAACTGAATGGAAACTGTACTATTGCACCTATTCCAACTAGGGTCAGTGCCCCCCCAACCACACAATAATTCTTCCGTAACTGATACCACACAAATGGAAATTTACAAATTGCTTAAGAAAGAATCGAACATAATAATCTTAGTGACAGTATAACTCAGTGATAAAAGAAAATACAGATAGACAATCTAATGAAGCCAGGAAAATAATGCACGATCTTAATGACATCATAAATGCATGCAACTACCTTGACAAAGGTACTAAAAATATGCACAGATTGTGCCCTGCTGGTGCTGAAACCAGGTGTGGAGACACATTCCTGTAATCCAAGTGGTTTGGAAACAGACAGGAGACTGAGCTACGTAGTGAGACTCTGTACCAAACAAATAAAATATTACAATTTTTTAAAATGAATACTCACACAAAAATGACAGGATTAAATACCTGGTGCTGGGAAAATTGAATGGTTAAATACAGATAAATTAAAGATCAGCCTTATCTCTCAACAGTTAAACAAATTAACTCAAAATAAAGTACAGACATGAATTTAAGGATTGAAATTTAAAAATTTCTTGAAGAAAATTAGACTTAATTTTAATTGTGCCTTAAAACTTTGGAATATGCACAATTATTGTTTTTTTGAAAGACTCAAAAGCATAAGAAACAAAAGAAAAAACTAACAAATGGAAAACATCAAACTGTAAGCTTTATCACAACAAAGTAGACATTCAACAGTGATAGGTAACCCCACAATGATAGAAAATATTAAAAAATTATGTACTATCAAAGTTTCAGAGTGATACGGTATGTATAATTTTTATTGTTTTATGTAACAGTTTAAAAATGTTGTTAATTTTTTTGAAACCATAAACCTAATAGAAATCTTTGAGTTTCAGAATTTAACTCAGTGAATAAAGTAAAAAATATCATTGATAGTTGAGTTACCACAATAGAGAAACTAAAATCTAATATATAAATTTGAAAACAAGTCTATTGAAATAAGCAGATCAGACCAAAAAAAAAAGCAAAAAGGAAAGAAAATGAATGAGCAAAGCCTTACAGAATGTAACAGAGTGGTGGAACACATAACCAATACCCCACAAATAATAATGGAATACTTTTTAGAAGCAGCAAGAGAAAAAAACGCCAAGTGGTCTGTAAGGGAATTTCCATTTGAACTTTGGGAATATTTCTCAGCAGAAACTTTGTAGAACTTGAAAGGATGAAATAAAATATTCAGAGTACTGAAATAAAACAAATCTGTGAGCTAAGAATACTGTGTGCTGAACGAAGCTGAGAAATGAAAGAGAAATAAAGGCCCACACAAGTCTAAAACTAGATCTGCATTACAAGAAATGCTTCAATGACTTGGCTTATTCATTAATGTTCAGGCTACAATTAAAAACAATAATTTCTATCAAGAAAATATATGGTAGTACATTTCTGGTAGTGATAAGTTCTTAGTCAAACTCAGAATGCTCAGCTCCTGGAATAATATGCAAAACTTTAAAACACTGAGTATGAAAGTTAAAAATTTAAATGTCAAAAATAGTTATAGTCACTGTAAGTCACTAAAAAAAATACAATGTGCTAATTTGAAAATGTGAGAACAAAAATATAAGTAGTGGGAAAATAATGAATGTCTGGAGGTTTCACATGGAACAGAAGTTTTTATTAGCTTAAGAATAGTTTATCAGACATTTTGTGTAAGTCTTCTAGGAATTACACAGGAAAAAATACAGTAGATTTACAATCAAAAGGTATCGAAGCCTAAAACTTCACAAAATTATCAAATCATAAAGGTAAAAGAACAAAGGGCCTATAAAACAATCAAAAAGCAATTTAAAAAATGCCAAAGATAAGTTCTTACCTGCTGATAAAATGACCTTGAATATGGAGTCTGCAATTCCATATACTCGCAAGGCAGAAGAGCAAAGATTACTTGAGCCCAAGAATTCAAAGCCAGCTTGAACAATGTTGTGAGATCCTGTGGTACAAAAGAGGATCCAACTGAATATTATCTATAAGAGACCTGCCTTAGAAAGTTTAAGGACATATATAAATCTAAACTATGACAGGATAGAAGATGAAATAGCAGGCAAATAATAACATAACAAGAGACAGGGTGCTATATTTATATCAGATAAAGACATCAAATCAAAAACTGTCACATGAGACGAACAAGGACACTATATAGTGACAAAGTGTTCAATTCATCAAGAGGACTTAGCAATTTTAAATATATGTTCACTCAGGAATGTATTACTGAAACCTGTATCATAGAGATTAGTGGGCATCAAGGAAGAGCTAAATAGCAATAAAATAATATAGAACTTCAATACTCAACTTTTAGCAATGGATATCTAAACAAGACAGAAGTGGCATAAGAATGATCAGTACTTGAATTGCATTTTAGCATCAAAAGACCTAACAAATACTCATAGAACTTTCAATGTTAAGCAGATGAATACTTTTCTTCAGCATACAGCAATGTCCTCTAAAACAGACTATGTGTTAAGCCAAAAATTCAATTTTGAGAAATTCAAAATTATTAGATAATATCCAGTAATTTTTTACTATAACTGTATGAAAGTAGAAATTAGTAACTAGAGAAATTTTGAAAATTATAAGTATGTAGAAATTAAATAATATGCTTCTGAGCAACAGGTTCACCAAAAATAAATCAGAAATTTTAAAATGACTCAAAGTAAATGAAAATGGGTGAACTATTTATGAAAGGCAATGATATACATCCAAAGTTATCCTAAGCAAGAACTTTATGGCAATAAATGCCTACATTACAAGAAGATATAAAGTAGGCTAACAGTACATCTTGTGTGCATGGAACAAGAACTAACGAATCTCAAAGTTAGCCAAAAGAATTAATGAAGATGAAATAAAAGATAAATAAAATATCAAGTATAAAAAGCATAGAAAAAAATCAATAAAATCAGAAGTTGTCTTTTTTAGAAAACAGACAAAATTGATAAATTCCTATGTAAACTAACAGGTAACAGAACAAACAAAAAATAAAAAAACTGAAATGAAATTGTGGACATTAGAAAAGATATAACGAGAAATAAAAAGAAATACAAGTGTTTTGAAAAGAATTTATCATATGTCAATGAATTTAACATTATAAAATATTCATTTATTATGTTATTTTTAAAAGCATTATTGAAGAACCAAGAAATAAAAGCTGGAACAAATTAATAACTACTCTTAATGGTTAAGTAAAGGGAAAGTTTTGATTTTTTAACCTTGGCCTATGTTTTAATTACCACATGAAAGGCTTAAACTACAAAACGAAAGCAAATTCATTAAACTACATCAAACTAAAACAGAAGTGGGATCTCTTCCTTGGATGGTGAAAGAAATAATCAACAAATGCAAAAGAAAACATAGACTAGGGAAAAAAATTCCAGCATATATTTGACAATAGGTTGGTATCCAAAATTTATAAAGAGCTTTTATACTTCGATAGGAGAAAACAACTCAATTAACAGATTATCCTCCAAAGAAGATATAAAAGCACCCCAAATTTGACATAAAAAAGATCTGAACATCACTGTCTCAAGGAAAATCTAATTAAAGCAGCATGATGAATGATTTCATTTCTATTAGAATGGGTTCTGCCACTAAGACAAGAGATAAACTTTGGTAAGGATGTGGAGATAAAGAAAACCATGTACATTGCCAGTGGGAATATGAATTACTTATAGAGATGCCATAAAAACGAGTATAAAGGTTTCTAAAGAAATTAAAAATAGAACTAAGGCCCTGCCCCCAAACCTGCTGAGCGAGCGACCAGCCTGAGACACCCAAGCCGACTCGTCGGCAATGCCCCAGAGCCCCTGCCCCCGCAAGCCCATTGAGCAAGTGAGAACTTTTCCAACTCTCTGGATACCTGATCCTTGCGAGTACCATTTGGTGAATGTATGGGAGAGCCTCTGGCTTCTCCCTGCAAACTCTGCACCATTCACAGCCTCAGGCCCCAAGACATCCTAGCCAGAGAACTGCCTAAGACACCCCAGACAGACCTGCCTGGCAAATACCCAGAGCCCCTTCCCCGAAGCCCACCATGAAAGTGAGAACTTGTGTGACTCTCCAGGCACTCGATCCACCCCTGTCTGGTGAGTGTGAGGGAGAGCTTCTGTGCGCCACAGTGCTCCCTGGACCAGGGACCCAACAGAGGGGAACTACAGGCTCACAGTTGTACCAGAAAAGATACAGCAAAAAGGAACTGAACACAACAGCTAGATCCAGGCCAGGCATAACTGGATTATCTCAAACTTAATAGACTGTCACCTGAATCTCATTGCACGCTAAGGTTATAACTGCACCAAAGCTCTATAACTAAAGTCAAAGGTCAGTGATATACAAAATGACAAGGACAAGGAGAAAAATGCAATCTCAGGCCTCAACTACACCAACAAGTGCAGAGGACACTAGCTCATCTGAAATGAATAAATTAACAGAGATGGAAGCAAAGGAACAACAGCGAAAAAGTACAGAGGAACTCAGACTAGAATCAACACCTGAAATAAAAAATGAATATTTGAATACATAATATCTGAAGTAATAAATCAAATCCAGAAACATATGAGGGAAACCCAATGCCCACCCAGAACAGGTGCAGAAAAGACTACTCCAGCTGAAATGTATGAATTAAAAGTGCAGAACTAAAGAAACATCAGCAGAAAGGTAAAGAGGAACTCAAAGCACAAATAATTTCTGGAATAAAAAAAATAATTCTTTGAAATCATAGTACCTGAAGTAGAGAATCAGTTCTGGAAATATACAGAGAAACACAATTTGGAAGAAATTCTACAGTAAAAGAATTAATAGCTAACTCTAAAGAAGACACTGAGAAAAAAATAGAAGAGATCATAAATATAACAGATTCCTGGAATAAGCAATACAGAAAAGAAATAGAACACATGAAGCAGAGTCAAAGACATATAGAAGAACTTAAAATATCAATCATGAACTTACAAAACCATTTGAGTGAAAGTAAAGACAGAGTTTCAGATCTCAAGGATGCTGCTGCAACTAGTGAAAAGGTGAGAAAGGATCTCTTATAAATAACGAGAATGCAGGAAAAAATAATCCATCACCTGCAAGATGAGGCCAAGATGAAGAATAAGAGAATAATTGGCATAAATAAGAATGAAGGAGGCAATACAAATGATCTGCCAAAAAGAATATGGGTAGAAATTATTACAAAAAGCATCCCAAATATGAGGAAACAATCAAAAATTCAGGTAATTGAAGCACACAGAACACCAAATACTTCAACCCAACTAAAATCACACTGAGACATATAATAGTCATTATCCCAGAAATCCAACAAAAGAATAATACACTGAAAGAGAAGAAGCAGATCACATTCAAAGGAAAACACATCAGAATTACAGCTGACTTCTCTACACAAAACATGAAGACCAGGAAAGCATGGAACAGAGTTCTTCAAGTCCTGTATAAAAACAAATTCCAGACCAGATTATTAAACCCTGAAAAACCCTCTTTCAAGTTTGATAGAGAACTGAAATATTTCCAGAACAAAGAACAACTAATGAATTTCATGATGACAAAGCCACCCCTACACAAGACACTGAAAGATCTTCTAGAGAGAGACCACAATTACTAGAACTCCACGAATGAGAACAGAAGGAACCCACTAAACAGTGCAAACAATTAAACACAGGATACAAAGGAGTAAACAACAGCAGGGAAATATCATGACAATCATACATCAACACATCTCAGTTATAACCCTCAATGTAAATGGACTCAATTCACCAAATAAGAGAAATAGACTCACCCAGTATATTAGCAAACAAAATCCAACAATATGCTGTATACAAGAAACACACTTAACTCAAAAATACCTTCATGGGCTCAAAAAGTCAAAGAATAGAAAACAATACTATAAGCCCGAGAATTTCAGAAAAAAAGCAGGAGTAGCAATTCTATCAGACAATCTCAACTTAAAATGAAGAATGATAAAATGACAGAAAGAAGGCCACTATATATTATTGATCAGGGGAAACATTCAAGAGCAAGTAGTAACACTCATAAGTGTCCATTCACCAAACATAGGAGCACCTAACTATGTAAGACAAATCTTAATGGACAAGAAAATCCTAATATCCACGACTACAATCTTAACAGGTGACATTAACACCCCCTTATCTCAAAAAGATAGATCAATGAGGCAAAAAATTAGCAAAGAAGTAGTAGAATTGAACCAGAGCTTGGAACAAATGGACCTGGTAGACATATATAGAGTGTTTCACCCAACCACAGCTGAATATATATATATATTTTTAGCTACACACGGGTCATTTTCCAAAATAGACCACATACTGGTGCAGAGGTCATGCTAAAGTGTATGTAAGAAAAAGAAAATCATCCCATGCATATTATCAGACCACAGTGCAGTGAAACTGGAAATAAATGACAAAAGAAACCAGAAAAACTGGATAAACTCATGGAAATTAAACAACACAACAATCAATGGGTCACAGAAGAAACTAAACAAGAAATTCAACAATATCTAAAATTCAATGAAAATTCAAGCAAAACTTACTGAAATTTATGGGATGTGATGAGAGCAGTTTTTAGAGGGAAAATTATAGCTATAAACTCACACATTAGGAAAACAGAAAGGGAACAAATAAATACTCTAACGTTGCATCTCCAATATCTAGAAAAGGAAGAGCACACTCAACCCAGAGCCCAAAGACAGGAAGAAATCATAAAGATTGGAGTGGAAAGAAATTCAATTGAGATGACGAAAACAGTTCAAAGAATCCACAAATCAAAAAATTGGTTCTTTGTAATACTAAATAAAGTTGATAAGCCTCTAGCCAACCTCATCAAGAAGAGGAAAGAAGAAATTCAAATTGAAGCAATAAGGAATGAAAAGGGTGAAATCACACAGACCCAGTGGAAATTCAGAAGATTATCAATAGTTACTACGAATATATTTTCTCTCACAGAGTAGAAGACACAGAAGAAATGAACAGATTCCTCAAAAGGTACAAATTACCAAACCTGAACCAAGAAGATATAACAACTCTCAATGAGCCAATAACAGCCAACGAAATACGAAACATAATAAAAAGGCTACTGACAAAGAAAAGTCCAGGTCCTGATGGAGTCACACCTGAATTCTGTAAGAAATTTGTTGATTATGTAATCTCTACACTTCTCAAACTCGTCAATAAAATTGAAAAGGAAGCAGTCCTCCCAAAATCATATTTGGAGGCAAGTTTTATATGGATTCGAAAACCAGGGAAAGACACAAGACACAAGAACTACAGGCCAAGCCAATCTCCCTCATGAACATAGATGCAAAAATCCTCAATAAATCCTAGCCAACAGAATACAGCAAGTCATCAAGAAGATCATACACCAAGTATGATTCATGCCAGGGATGCAAGAATGGTTCAATATTCAAAAATCGATAAATGTAATACAGTATATTAATAGAAATCTGAAAAACACATGACCATATCATTTGATGCAGAAAAAGCTTTTCAGAGTCCAATACCCTACAGAAAATTTGAATAGATAGCCTCTACCTCAGTGTGATAAAAGCCATCTATGACAAACCAATGGCTAACATAATTCTAATTGGGGAAAAACTGATGTTCTGTATCACCCCTCTTATGCTATATAGTTTTGTAACCATTATCAACAGCCATTAAAAAAGAGGGAGAAATAAAAGGAATAAGAATAGGTAAAAAAGTACGTAAATTATCACTGTTAGTACATGGCATGATACTTTGCTTGAAAGATCAAAAAAATTGCACCAAGAAGCTACAGGAATAAATACACAAATTCAGTAGCATAGCAGGATACAAAATCAATACTCAAAAGTCAATAGCATTCATCTAGACAGATAACAAACACACTGAAATGGAAACAATAGAAACAATACCTTTTACAATAGCACCGCGGAAAATGAAATACCTTGGGATTCACTTAACAAAGGAAGTCAAAAATCTTTTCATGGAAAATTACAACATCCTAAGAAAAGAGATTAAAGAGGATTTCAAAAAACGGAAAGATATTCCATGCTCCTGGATGGGAAGAACCAACATCGTGAAGATGGCCATACACCGAAAATTGTTGTACAGATTTAATGCAATTCCTATCGAAGTGCCACTAACAGAACTCCCACACCTAGCGAAATCATTCCTAAACTTTATTTGGAACCACAAAACACCTAGAGTAGTAAAGGCAATCCTGGCCAATAAAGACTAGACAGGAGGAATCACAATTCCTGATTTGAAATTATACTACAAAGCCACAGTGATAAAATCAACATGGTATTGGCAACGAAATAGATCTGAGGATAAGTGAAATAGATTAGAAGATACAGAGGCCTCGGCGAACTCAGCAGCCCCTTGATCTTTGAAAAGGGGCCAAACAAGATTACTGGAAGAAAGACAGCCTCTTTAACAAATGGTGCTGGAAAAACTGGCTTTCTATATGCCAAAAACTAAAACTTGACCCAGCTCTATCAACACGCACTAAGCTAAAGTCAAAATGGATTAAAGATTTAAACATTAAAATGAAACACTCAATCTCCTGGAATAGAAAGTAAGAGGAACTCTTGAAGACATAGGGGTAGGCAAAGAGTTCATGAACAAACATGTATTAGCATGGGAAACACTTGAAAGAATCAACTAGGATCAACTCTTCTTGAAGAGTCTCTGCCCATCAAAAGAAATTGTCAACAAAGTGAAAAGAAAATCCACAAATTTTGAAAAAATCCTAATTTATAAGCACTCAGACAAAGGTCTGCTGTCTAGAATATATAAAGAACTAAGATATAACCAGGCCCTCAGATTTAAAGACCCAATTCAGAAATGGGCACTGAGATAAATACACACTTCTCAGAGGATAAAATTGAAAAAGTGAATAAATGCATGAAAAAATGCTCCACATCACCAGCTATCCATAAAATGCAAATTGGCACAAGATTGACATCTCACTCCAAAAAGAATGACTATCATAAGGAAATCAACCAACAACAAATGTTGGAGAATATGTGCGGAAAAGGGAACACTTCTCCAGTGCTGGTGGGATTGTCAACTGGTACAACCATTGTGGAAATCAGTGTGGAGACTCCACAAAAGGCTAGGACTTGAAATCCCATTCAAGCCGGCTATCTCCCTACTGGGAATTTTCCCAAAGGAAATGAAAACATTGTATCATAATGATATATGTGTACCTATGTTTATAGCAGTGCAATGTGTAATAGCAAAATCTGGGAAACAACCAAGATGTCCATCACATGAGGAATGGTTGAAAAAGATGTGGTATTTCTATATAATGGAGTATTACTCAGCTATTAAGAATGATAAGCTTGAAGCATTTATACTGAAGTGGATGCCACTTGAACATATGCTCATAAGTGAAATAAACCAGACACACATGTGCAAATACCTTATAGTCTTCCTAGTATAAGAATTCAAAATAAGAAATACAAATAGAAATGTACAACAAGAGCTAAAAACAATTTTGTCACATAGTTAGGGCAAACTGAAAAGCATATACTGCAGGGTACTAATCAGCTTTTCTTCTGGATGGTTAAAAACCTAAGTTCACAGAACAAAAATTGGAGAAATAGAAAGGCCGCAAGGCCAACCAACATTTTGACCCTAGCCTTCCAAGGTCAGTGAAGACTCAGGACATAGGAGAACCTGTACTATAACAACATGAAACTCAGTTGTGCCCAACATTTTCGGTTCAAGGAGATTATGGAGCCACAGAGGAAGGAGATCGATGATCTATAGTGTGCCTGGAGAGAGTCACATGGAGAGAAAACTTTCTCACAGGCTTTCCCAGAGAGCAAACTAGTCAAACAATGCCCTGACTCATCCTCATGGTTGACACAGACAATGGATCTACAGAGTGAGATACAGGACTACATGGTAAGTCCTGAGGAGACTTGACTGACCTCATCAGATACAAAAGCTACATTTTTTGTTATATAGGTCTTGCTTTATCTCTGTCTTAACCATCCAGCAGAAAAGTATAAAAATGAGGTAGATAACATGGGCCCATAATAATGAGTTGAGCTGTAAATGGCTATATTCAACAATTTCTTCGGATAATTCACTATTATTGTGGACTGCTGGACTGTGTTTGATTGTGTCACCAAGTTCAGGCACCTATAGTTGTTTAATGATAATGGAGTACTCATCTTTGACAGTTCTAGACAAAAAAACAATGGGGATACAAAGGAAGAACCATGATACGCTTGTATAAACAGTACAATTAGGATAAATACGCAGTGTCTCTGTATAATTCTATGAGAGGTAATGTTTGCACTGATTGTGATTGGACAGCATATTATGTCATTCTCTAGTGCTGTGAACAACCGCTAGGAAGATAACAGGGTAGAAAGTATTAAATATTGAAACTATGCTATAATTCAGTTTTAAAAAAATAACGTCAGTATACAGCTACACTTTCTTAATTCGTTGATTAAAGACATCTATAAGTAAAATATGTATGCACCTTATACGATTACAGACTATTACAAAAAAATTTGAAATGTATTAGTTATAGAATCTGTCCTGTTGAAAAAGTAAAATAGGGCCATAATAATAAGCGGAGTTGTAAATGGCTCTAGTCAACAACTTCTTCAGATAACCCACTATTATTGTGACTGCTGGCCTGTGTTTGATTGTTTCCTTGAGTTCAGTCACCTGTAATAATTATGGAATGCCCTCCTTTGACAGGACTGAACAAAAAGGGGGATACAAAGGAAGAACCATTCTGTGTGTGTATAATCAGTACAGTTCAGATAAATATGCAGTACTTCTTTGTAATTCTATGAGAAGCAAGATTTGCACTAGTAGTGTTTGGACAGGATATTCTGTTGGCTTCTTGTACTATGGACATCCACTAGGAAGATAACAAGGCAGAAAGTATTAATTATTGAGACTGTACTTTAATTCAGCTTTAAAAGATAAGTATACAGCTACATTGTCTTAATTCATTGATTACAGACATGTGCTCTAATGGTGTTTGTAAGTAGAATATCAAGAATGTGCCTTGTACAACAGAAAACCACTACAAAAGCAGTATGCAATATATTAATTATTGAATCTGTCCTGCTAATTTGATTTGAAATTGTCTCATTGCTATTTGTTCTTCAATCAATTAATTAATTAATTAAATAAAATGGACCAAGAGTCATTATATCAAGTTTGGCAGCATACCACTGTACATTGTAAAATCTCATGAAGCATGGAACTACGAAGGGGAAGTGTACTGCTGATAGAATTACAAAGGACAGAATAATATAATTGTCACAACCAAACAAAGAAGTCAAGCCTTAGAATGATTGCTTAAATTTGATAGAGGTATAGGCTGTTGCAACAATGGGAAACAGACTGAATTCTTCAACTCATGGTCAGGGAAAAACAAAACCCTAAAGACAAAATGACATGTTAGTTTAACATACTAGAAAATAATGCAGTTGTTCTTGTATAGCTAACTCTTGCATTTACATCTCTGAAATACATTAGGAGTGTAAAGTTGGCAGTGACAATCTAAGTCACTTCTTTTTTTTTTTTTTTTTTTTTTTTTTTTTTTTTTTTGTCTTTTTTGAGACAGGGTCTCACTATGCAGTTCAGGCTGGCTTTAAGTTCACTTTGTAGCTCAGGCTGGTCTCGAACTCACAACAATCCTCCTGCCTCAGCCTCCCGAGTGCTGGGATTACAGGCATGCGCCACCACACCCGGCTAAGTCACTTCTTGACACCGTTGATCCAAAGCAAATGTTGCACATTAGTTAAGGAAGATGCCATCAAAAACATTGAAATCTAGATAATTACTAGTAGAATACGTGAGATGCTCATATGAACATTATTTATTGATACTTTCAGGTAAGGGCTGGAAACATAACCATTTGAAGTTGAAAACTTTGTTAAAAATGTCATTGATAGGGCCAGCCAAATAGCTCAGCAGATTAAAGAGCCTGCAAGCAGAAGGGGCTGGAGGTCCAGGGATTCAATCCTAAAACCTGCTGTGCTGGCCCCACCCCCAGTGCACATTGAGACTGGGCGTGAAGGCACGCACTTGTAATCCCATGTCTTGGGAGCCTGTAAACATTATGTAAACTCATTATGAGTCTGATCTATTAGTGAGACCCTGAACACCCTGTAGACTCTTCCCTAAAAATACACACACACACAAAAAAAATCATTGGTGGTGATGGTAGGGATAAGGGAAGGCAGGACTATAGTTTTCTATAGTCTAATCCTATTTAGCATTAGCATCTGCAGAAGTAAAGTTATAGAAATCCATCAAAAATGACTAAGATCTGGGAAAGTGCATTAAACATACAAGGAATGAGTTATTAGTAAAACTGTACTGTAGATTATTTATTTAGCAAGGACAGGTTATAATTCATTTGAATGATGAATGATAATAATGAATAATGAAGGAAGTGGTTTGGTGAACCTGGAATAAAGAATAAAGACACTGAACTCTAAGAGCCAGGGTTCGAGCAGGTACAATGATATATTTCTGTGATCCCAGCATTCTGCATGGCTGAGGCAGAAGGATCACAACTTTAAGTGAAGCTTGGGCACTTTGGTAAGAATCTGTTTAAAAGAAAATGGAGATTCATCTCAGTGAAGGCCCTGAATTCAATTCCTAGTATGGCAAAATAGGATGGCAGGAAAGAAGGCAGGCAGGCATGAAGGCAGGAAGGCAGGAAGGCAGGAAGACAGGAAGGCAGGAAGGCAGGGAAGGCAGGGAAGGAAGGAAGGAAGGAAGGAAGGAAGGAAGGAAGGAAGGAAGGAAGGAAGGAAGGAAGGAAGGAAGGAAGGAAGGAAGGAAGGTAATAAACTGGCCATGTCCTCAAATATTTTCCTTTTCTGTGCTCAGAATTTGCGATGAAAAAGCCTGAAACAATCCATTAAAAGAGCAGTAACTCGTGCAAACAGTGCCAAGAACTCCTGGTACATCGTTCTTCCAGATCTTGGGGTGATGCAGATTTGGATTCGCCATAATTAGCTGTATCTCTGCCTTTATTATAAAATATAAAACATAGCCTCATTGCCGCTCCCTCAGTTTAAGTGCCAGGATAAATAAAGTCAGTTTGAAGAATTTCAAGCCTTTTTCAAGTTATATGTGGACCTCAGAGAGAAAAATTTATAGTTTTTCATTATATTTTAAGACCTAATCCTTCTGCATTCAGTTGTGTTCTTTCTTCCTTTCAAATTCTTGTGGCCTGGACACTCCTGTTAAAGACAGATATTGAAAAGCTGAGCGATAAGACTCCTGACAATAATTAAAACCATTCTGAGTTATGTCTCTTTGCCTCACTACGTTTTTGCTTTTATGTTCATTTTAATTAGTTCAAATTTTAGATCACAATATTGTTACTTTGATCACTTCCCAATGTAGGTTTCTTTTGAGTTTAAAATGTAGTTTTATGATCTTATTCATAATATCTGAGTGTGTTAGGTGTTTCCTTCGCAGTGACTGCCAGGTGGCAGTGAGAGCCAGGAGGCCTTGTATTGCTGAGCTCTCTCAAAGATTTTGACATGATTATAGAATTATAGAATGCTTTAAATTATACAGAATTGTATTGTCTGTGTTTCTTCCATTTTTTTCCTCTTGGTAACATATTGCGTACTTACAACAAAATATCAAACAAGGAACTTGACGCTGACCTGAAGTACACAGTAATTCAGATTTTACCAGTTTTCCATGCATAAACCTCCATGGGTGTACAGATGTGTGTATTTCTATGATTCCTTATAAATTTTCAGAATTTGAACTTTTCCAGTTTTTATATAAGACACCATTAATACAAATGTGCAGGGGTCAATTTAACCAGGATACTTAAAAAAAATAATTTCAAAATTACTGAAAAGATTTTATGTCTCTCTTTGTTTCTTTGGGCAGAACCAGGGATTGAACTCAGGCCCTTGTGCTTGCCAGGCAAGAGCTTATTCTACTGAGCTATCTCTCCAACCTTTATGGCTCTTAATATCTTTTTCAGACTGCTTTCATATGTCTGGATTACTTCAGCTAGTGAAGTAAGTATTACACAACAAAAACATATATAATGAGTTTTTTTCCTGTGCTTAACTAAAAATATATATTTAGGTTCTATGATATGTTAGGTGGTATTCTATGTTCTAGAGAAAATACAGTGAAAAAATCACATTCTTGCTTTTTTACTCTTATACCTTAATAGACAAAAAATCAGAAACTATAGAACAAATTGGAGAACTCTCCAGGTGACAGTAAGTGCTATGAAGAACACTTACATGGAACTGTGTGTAAATGAGTGTTAATCTGTACCAAGAGAGAAGACCCTGTTTCTCCAATAAAATGGCATCTAGGCAGAAGCTGCGGCAAAGATGGAGGGGAAGAAAGCATTCCAGACAAAAGGAAGAACATGTAGAAACATCCTATGCCAGGGGTTTGTGGGTGTGTTTTCAGAACATCAGGAAGCCCAGCGACTACACTAGAGTGGCAGAGGGTGACCACAGTAGAAATTCAAGTCAAGGGCCAGATCACTGGGATATCATAAGCCACAGGGCTTACTCTGAGTGAATAGTAAAGCTTTTCTAAACAGATTTAAACAAAGCAGTGATAGAACTTATAAATTATGAGCATTACTTGGATTACTTCATGGAAACTATTTAGAGAAAAGCAGGACTATTAACCAACCATAAATTAATTAAAAGGTTGATTGTAATATAAGAAAAACTTGGTGTATACTGTTACAATAGAGATGGAAAGAATTAGTCATGTTCTGGATATATTTCAAATGAAAATGCAACAGATTTGCCTAAGTAAAATGTATTTGGAAAGCAAGATAAAGGGAACTCAAGCATGGGTGCAAAGGTGTGCATTGAGCAAGCAAACAGGTGAAATTGCTATTTAATAAAATGAGCGAGTCTGTGAGAAGGAACAGAAATGTGCAGAGAAGGGATGTGGAAGGCTGTGGTTCAGTTTTGCATGTGGGTGTCCTGGCCTTGGATACAAACCTGGAACTCAAGGGAGAGGTCTAAGCATTGTCAGCATGCGATAACATTAAGAGCATTAGCACTGGATGAGAACCACCAGAATAAGAGGTTATTTATTTACATTTTTATTCTTTTGTTTTACTAACATGTGCAATTGTATATCTTAGTGAGATTCACTGTGTTATTTCCACAGAGGCAGATAACATACACTGATCAAACTCAACTTCCTTTTACCTTTCCTTCTACAATCTTTCCAGTCTTTATTAATGACTATTTTACTTAAGGATCGACTTTATTTTTGATTCTTCCTTCCTTCGTCTTCCTGCCCTCCCTCCCCCTTTTCTTGTTTCCTTTCTTTGGTACACTATTTCTCTATGCAGCTCAGACTTCTAGTGATTTTTCGTTCTCAGCATCCTGGGCACTGAGATTACAGCCTGAGCCACCACGCCCAGTTTCAGTGGCCAGAATGACGTGCACGGGGTTCTGACCTCTGTAGTATGCACTGCTGTGGCTAGAACCCAGGTCCTTGTGCTTGCCAGGCAGGTGCTTAAACTGCCAAGCTATATCCCCTGTCCCATCCATTTGTTTTCTTAGCTCCCATATATGACCAAGAACATGTATTACTTTTCTTTTCATGTCAGTTTATTTAACTTACATAATGGCCTCTGCTTTCATGCATTTTTTTGCAAATGATAAATTTTCTCTTTGAGGAAGGGAACTTTCAATAAAGACACAAGCTTTTGCTCTGAACCAAATAATGTTCTAAGTTATTTGTATTTAGTTGTTCACTGAGTTCTCACAAAAACCCTAAAAGGTGGGAAATATTGTTTTGGTCCACTTTACAGAATTGAAAACTGAAATCCCAGAGACTTATAGAGCTTACCCAAAGTGGCACAGCCAAGAGTGACCCCACAGACACTCTTGCTATAGAGTGTTCACTTTTAGCAGCTATATCAATAATTTTCCAAATTTAATCCCTGGATGAGACATTGATATATATGGCTGCTCAACAGAACATAGCTGGGAGCAGATGTTCAAGGGATCCATACTTCCCTGGAGCAAGAGGGTAGAACAATTTATTTCCTCAGAAAGAGCCCTGCAGTAAATGTCTTGCGATTCTCCACATCATTAGCTACCAGCAATGGAGCAGAGCAGAGGTTACAGGCACTGCTTCACGCTCCTCGCTCAAGAGTGTTTGCGTAGCATGCAGGCCAGTCTTGGGCACACCTGCACACTTTGGGTGGAGATCTCTGAGTATGAATCTGTCCACCTTTCCTACATGAGTTGTTCTGTGATGTTGTTTATCAATTGTGGCTGAACTGGGTTCTTTTATTCACCAGACACATATTCCCAGTGAACCTTGTAAAATAGGTTTGGAGATAAAATTATAAATAAAATAGCAATGATTTCTTCTTTATTGGAGGAGCTTCATTTCTAGAAGAAAATAAAAGATTATACACAAATAAAGAATAAGCATTATTATTTTTATTATTAGTTAAATGAATTTGGTTGTTACAGGGCCTCATTACACAGCTTGGACTCATAATGATCCTCCTGTTTTCAGCCTCCCCAGCGCTAGGATTACAGGCATGTGCCATGACACCTGGGTCCTGTCCAGCTCTGCCCACACTGGGGGGTGGGGCTGGGGCAGCATCTGATGCTGGGGATTGAACTGCAGTCCCTGTACTTGCCTAAGCTTGCTTAAGCAGGCACTTTAACCTGCTGGGCTCTCTTGCCAGCACAAGAATAAATATTATAATATTAAATTGGGATAAGTTTTGTAAGGAAAACAAGTAAGGAGCTAAAACACATAATAAGGGGGAGATGTCATTGGGGTAGGTAGGAAACATCATTGGGAAAAAATACAATGTAAGCTAATATCTGAAGGACTAAGCAGGAATGTTACGTAAATCCATAAAGGAAACAGATAGACATTCTGTGCGGTGAAGGCAGCAGAGGTCAGAGGCTCTGAGAGTTCAGAATGTTTGAATTTGGGGAAATAGTCCAGACAGCAAATTAAGAAAATTTGAGGATTTTTTTGCAATAGAATATTAGCATATCAAATCAACTAATCTAAAATACCTTGAATTTTGCTTTGCATTTATAGTCCATAAGATAGACAAAGATTAATGTTAATTCACTAAATCTAAAATTTATATGACACAGCAAAATATACTAGTTTTGGAAAGGCTACCAAGACCCCTGATGCATATGTCCACTACAAGTTAATATTTATTCAGTCTAATTCTTTGGTTGGGGAGCTTTTCTGCAATTGATATAGCCAGATCCTGCATGCGAACTTGAACTTGGCTTCATGTCACTGGCCCCAATGGGCAGCTTCTCGCTAATTTCCTATCCCTCATCATAAACGAAGCCAAAGACTAAGCATCTCTCCACTGTTTTGGCCAAGTTTTTTTGCTCGCACGCCATAATAATTTCTATTAATCACTTTCCAAGTTATGAAGGATGACAAGATATTTTCTCATAGAGGGAGAAAATTTAATTATCTTTCTCTCTAAAACATTCATACAGATAAACAAGTTTGTCAGCCTTTGCTCTTTCTGCTGGAGATAAGAAGCCAGCTTGTGTTATATTATGCCTTGTTTGTTTGGGTTCACATAAACAAAATGACTAGGAAAGGCATTGTGCAGCATGCATTCAAGAACATATGCAGCATCAGTTTCTCTTTCACTCTCTATTTCTCAAAAGACTTGATTCTCCCTTCTACATTTGGGTTCATCCTTCATCACATTTTAAGAATAAATTCTGGAAGAATTTATTGAACACTATGTGTGAAAAATTGTTCTCTACTCATATGGAGTTGCATTTTATACAGATTAGTTCCACATATAAGTGTTTAGAGCCCTAAACACTACTGTAACACAAAACTAAATATAAATTAAAAATAAATTTATACGTAACCTAATTTCTGACAATAAAACACCCTAATAAAGAGCAAATTAGGAGAACATAACAGACTATGACTAGAGGAAGTGAGTAGATTAATCTAAACAGCATGACCAGATAGGCTTCTCTTTTAGAGGCAATATTTGATTTGAAATCTAGAGATTTACACGGAAGCAATCATTCAGAGATTAGCATAAGAAAATTACAGATATATAAAAATATATAGGATATATAAAGTTTCTAAATCAAAAATTATCTCAGATTGTGTATGAGACAAACTCAGCTTCACATGAGTGAACCTGAGATCTACATGAAAGATAGTAGGTGGACTGCGGCTTTAACTACATAAGAATGAATTAGCTGGGGTTTGTTATCCCCTCATAAGGATTATTTTAGTTTAAGCAATGAATGTTTTTAGCAGCAATTGAGAGTTAATATTAATACTTCAATGTATCTGTCCAATAGAGATCAGGCTGTAGTATGTCAAGAGTAGAGGAGCCAACACCAGAGAGAAGACAGACCCTATGATCTTAGGAAGAAATTATACTGGTTTTGAGTAATATGGAATCTGTAGGTTTGCAGTTACTCTACTTGAGATATGTTTTGAAAGTAGAGTTGAAGAAAATATTGACGAACTATGTGGGAAGTCAGAGAAGAATAAACTATGCGTTCACAGGATATTTCCTTGAATAGATGGTAGTTGGTTGTGCCATTTTCATGGAAAAACTTGGGGACAAATTACTTTGAGGAACATGGTTGGGAAAAATCAAGCATGCATCTCAATTAGCCCATCACTCATAAAGGGAGAGACGATAGTTCTGTCGTTGTGAGTCAGTTTTCAATGAAGTCTGAACAGAGATGAAGATTTAGGGATGCTAACATTAAAAATAAAACTTCAGAGCAAGGGCCATGGCGGAGGAGAGTACTCAACTCACATCCCTTTACCTCAGTAAACGGATGAGAAAAGAGAACCCATTCCAGTTTTCATTAGCAGAATTATAGGCAGAGACTCTGTGGGTCTGGCCTATGTCCTACGCCTTTCTTACAGTGGGAAGAGTGCACAGACTGCAGAGTCCTGTATAGTCTGCAGATGCCGCTACTACTGCAGAGAAAAATGTCGAAATAACAACCTGGCGGGAGAAATCTGTTTTGCTTCATCTTTTTATTTACTATTTCCATGAGAACACACATCAAAATATCCATTTGCTATGTTTGCAAAATAATGGGGCTTTATTGAACACAGGTCTGCACTTGTAACACACACTGAGCAATTTGGCGGGTTGTCTATATGAGAGCTTCTTCGGCCTTAGCCCACATTTAGGATCATGTGAAAGGCTGAAAACACAGACTGCTCACTCTGTGCCCCGTGGTTCTGATTCAGGAGGTCTGAGGTGACCTGAGCATTTGTTTTTCTAGCCAGTTACCAGTGGGTGTTGATTCTGTAGAAGAAGGTAGTACACTTCAAAATGACTGATCTACCAAATGTCACCATTAATCAAACAAGTGAGGCAAAGACCACGTCTTCTGTACTAAAACAGATTTTCTGTTTTTGTACCTATGGGTGTAGAGCATGGGCCTTCTCTACCCAGGGGTTCATCTGTGGATTTAAGCAAACATGGAAAAATAAAATTACATCATTACATCTTGTACAAATTATATTTTTCTTCATTATTCCCAAAATAATTTAATACATTAGTTGTTTACACAGCATTTATATGCTGTTAGTTATTATAAATAACCTAAAGTGCTTTAAAATATGTAGGAGGATGTGCATAGATTATTACAAAGACTACAGCACTTTATATAAGGTAAACTGCAAAATTCCTGGTTTTTATTGTTCTCAGACCAAAGTCCTAAGGTTACTAAGGAATAATTACATTTTCTTTAATTTTTTTAATGAGAACAAAAATATTTTAAAAATTATTGGAAACAATACAGAATTTCACTAAACAAAATGACAGGAATTCAACAACCGTTGTCATATTGCATATGTTGTCTTCAAACTCATTGCTCATATAAGCAGATATAAGCATGCAAAATTGGTTACAAAAGAAGAAAAGAAAAAAAAAAGCATTAGTTGTTCCTTTCATCAGACCAGTAGAAATGAGCAGTAGAGTTATGCAAGCTATCCTGTGTACATAATGTATAATATGTAATTTTTTCATTCCTTCTTCTTTTTTCCTTTTCCTCCTCCCAATTATTCCTCATTTCCAGTTTCTTTCCCTTTCATTGTATCTTTTTATATATTGTATCATATATATCAGTAATGAAAAAGTATTTCAGTTCCAACCTGGTTTACAGTTTTCTTTCAACATGCTAAATCACATGCCCACTTTTCCCTTTTTCTTTGCTTTGCTTTGCCTTGTATTAGTGCGTGCCTACATGTTCCTCTGTGTATGTATATTATTACCATTGCATAGTGCAAACTATTTCTGAACTCAGAAATCTGGTTAATATCTCCGCATAGTGAACCCATGAAGTTGACCAATTTTACAATGAGAATAAAAAAAAATCAAACAAACAGTAATAAAAATGTTGAAATACTAGACTCAGAGAACAAGAACATAAGTATTATTGCAAATGCTTTCTGGAGTGGACCTGTTTCCATACACATCAAGGGTTCACTTGGTCATAGGTAGGTAGAGCTTTTTCAGAAGTGGCCAGTTCTACAGAATGTGAAAGGGAACTTGAGTCACTGCGCAGTGCCAAGCTCAAGGGCACAGGGCTAAGGGTGAATGCTGACCCCCAAGTATTCTGACTAAGATAAAAGCAGCAGAAAGACTTTATTAAGTTTGTTTGTTGCTTTCACCCTTGTGGGTGCCATGAACTGTTCTCCAGTGTGATGCCCTCTGCCATGTGCCACTCTGATTTTGAGCCACACAACTGTGGACTGAAACATTACCCAATTGTGAGACAAAAAATGATTTCCCTTTTCAACTTTCAGAGCCTGGTATTTAAAAAAGTGCCTAACACAGCACTATATTCCAGTTTCCATAAAAGAATTTGCACGAGTATCACACCTTACATTGGGCCCCAGAGAGACATAGAAAAACTTAATATTTTTCTTATTCTTTGAAATTTATTTCTTATAATCAATAGCATTATCATAATTATGGTATAATTGATATAATATTTATGAGTATTGTCAACTCCTATTGATAATATTTATCAATATTTCTCTATAATCCACCATCAAGAAAAATTATCAGAATAAAAGGTTTTAACTTCTTTTTCTTGGATGGGGAAATATTTTTATGACTGAATAATTTCTGATATTCCTACTTCATTTTACACCTAGCTGTGGGTGAGGAACTCCTCCTAAAGCAGTTCTATTGCCCCAGCAGGTTGTGCCTTCCTCTGGTGTTGTACCACCATTCATGTGTGCTAGGCAACACTATTTTCCAAAGCTCAAGCTAATTATGTGAGCTTTATCTATGTAGAAGGAGGGATTAAGTGTGCAGAAAAAAATAGGAAAATTTATTGAGTGGTTGTGTTTAGCAAAGGATAATGAAAACAAAATACAAAATACAATAGAATCTTACTTAAAATAAATACCTAACTACAGAAGGGAATCAAAAGCCTTTTGCTGGTGCTATTATGTAATTGCTAACAGAAATTGCTACCAAAAATAGAGAAATATGAACCAGGGAAATCTGCCTTTAAACCAGCATTGGAACATCCATTAACCTCATCTCTTTGTCAAACTTGTTACTAAGTTCCTGGTTCTCATTTCTGAACGTTCCTCAGTGGAGTCCACAAAAATAAACAAATAAATAAATAAATAGCCTTACTTTCATGACATGACAATTTTTATGGATGGTATATTACTAAAAATGCTCCTGTAAACCTAATCATATATCTGTATGCTCTAATTTTACTTCCCCTGCTTTATTTTCCTTCCAGTATTGTGTGTTTTCCTCTTACTGCCTATTATGCTTTGTATCCTGCCTCAGTTTTTGTAGTTTGCAATTACTTTATCTAAAGTAGGAAGAAATTCCTGTGTTTTATTGCCATTAATACAAAGTCTTAATTTTCTCAAATTACAAACTTATTCATCTTTTTCTTCATAGGCTTATTTGTAGTATTTGTTAGGTGTAATGACCTCAATATTTCAAATATGAGAAGAGAATCTTGAAAGCGCTGTATCATAGTCATCTATTATTCATGTGGATGACAGCCCTTTTGTAATAAATCAGGGTAAAAAATGTCTGTAATTTGTCTGCTGAGGCAAATTTAGCATATTTTCAGAGTTTACTTAGCAGAAACTTCTTCAGCTTTATCTACCACCTTTTTTCCAAAGAGCTAGTTCTTCAAATTGGAGGTGCCCTTTGTGCTCGTGAAAGATGGCTCCACACTTAGGTTGGGAATCGTAGGGCTTCTCAGAGGTCTATTGGAGAGGTAGGGTTAAATCAGATCACAGTTGCCTTCTTGCACTCTAAGGCAATTGCTCTGTGACTCGTGGTCACGGCTCCTTTGGAGCTTGAGCTGGGGTCACCTCATCCCCCAGGAGCAGGCTGCGTATGTTTCCCTTCCAAACTGCTTAGCTCTCCTTGAGTTTCCAGTCACTCTCTTCGGTAATCTCTCCTCTCCTCCCCTACTGTTCACTTATGTGTGAAATACAGATAAAAGCATGGACAGCAGGTTGCTAAGAACACCAAACAAGCAAAGAATGAAAAACATTCATTGTGGTTCTGTGACAGAAAGGTGGACTACAAAAAGTTCTTATCGGCATTTTCCATGTTAAGTTCTGAGGCCAGTGATCAGGATGGCAGCTTCCTGAAGAGAGAGAGTCAGGGTAGGGCCTTTCATTACAATATATTATTGTGTAAATGCAGAGTTTCTACTTGTACTACTTGATTTGCAAAGTACATAACTCCATAGCTCTTGGCAACTTCAACTTCCTTTCAGCTCTTTTCTACCTTACCCTCTACCCCTTATCTGACCTGTGCACATGGAATCCCAGGGCCCTTGCCATCCCAGCATCCTGCTGTGTGTGACCGTCACAGCGCTGGCCCTGTTTTGGGAGGAAGAATAAACTCAAAGTGTTCTTTTCCTAGATTTCTTGTGGCACAGTCCCTGTAGCCTCTTTTGTCTTCATTCAAAATTCTCAAAGTTGCAGCTCCTGAGAGGCAACCTTGCCCCAAGGACGCTCCCCTTCTCTGGCTCCTTTATGGTTCCTCTTCTTAGCTTTCAGAACTAAAGCAGGTTATTGCCCTGAAAGATGCCAGTAGTCCCGAGAAACTGCTATCATGGTACCTATCTGTCAAGAGATATGCTCAGACTTCTCTACTGGTTCATGTTTTATTTTGCTGCTTAAGTTGTGTAAGCTGTATGGACGTAATTTGAAAAGGGGGTTTAATGCTACAAGCTAGGTCCAGAGAGAGTTCAGAAGTTTTTCTTTCTCTTATGAACAAACTTCGTATTTTAAAAAATCCAGATGTACAAACACTTACACAATAAAGACATGAAAAGTTCCAAATATGGAGTCCATACAAAAGAAGGCAAAAGTCTTTCGTGGTTTGCAACCCCTCAGTTTAAGCTGCGACCATAATAATGATGCTTTTTGCATTCCTGCCTTGGGTCAGACCTCTCTTCCATGTTACATGCACTACACAGCTGCCTTCTTCTCTCTCTGTTGATCATTTGGTAAAAATCACCAGCCTGTTTATATCATGCAGTGATAGTTTTCACTGACTTTGGGATAAGGTGCAATCTCCTTGGTACGATAAATACAGTGTTCTACTACATTTCGTCATTAGCTAATGACCTGGTCTCACCTTGGAATTTACAAATAACATCCACACAGAAATAAATAACATAAGATTCTGGACCCACTACACACACACACACAAAAAAAGGAATCTATGTCTATTAAAGACCTAACTGTGAAAAATACCTATACTAATTTTAGGAAAAATATTGAAGGCAATCTTTATATAGTTTAATATAAAATGGTGTTTTAAATAAGATGATATGAATAAAAGCCACAGGGTAAATAAATTTGATTATCGTTAAAATTTATCAAAGAACATTATCACATTTTTAAAAGTAAAGGTTAAAATGAGATATTAATAGTACAAATAACTACCAAAAAAAGTCAGAACCAAAAGAATATCCACTAATTGAAAAAAATAGCCTATTTAAAAGAATTGCAAATTTAATAGCAGAAATGTAGGCACAGAAGAAACTTGAATAAACACTACAATTTATTTTGTATCATGTGAATCTGCACTTTCAAATAATTCAACTGTAATGCATTTATACCTATAAAGTTTACAAATCTGTCAAGGTTTTATTTTAGTGTTTGGGAGGATTTGCAATAATATAAAAACACTTATATACGGTGTGACTCCTTGAAGAACAATTTAGAAATACCTAATGAAGTTGAAAAACCAAAAAGTTGGAAATGCCTAGCATGGTTGAAACATTTAACTCCTCTTTGGTGTCTTAGTTACCTAGATATATTCAGGAAAAAGCCCAGCACATTTACACAGACACTTGCATGATGCATAGTTAAAATACGAAGAAGCACTCTGTGTAGTAGTGGGGAAACATTGCAACAGCAGAAGTGCTTAAACTGTAGTTTTTAAAATTTAGTACATAAATGTGACATTTATTGAATAACATAAAATGGTGATATTGAAGAATCTGGAATTATGCATCAAAGTGAAGGAGTATCATAGCATTAGAATAAAAAACAGTTTTATAAAGAATGCAGAAAATATTATACTATATGTGGATACTAAAATACATTAAACATTTCTTTACTCAGTTTGGAATATATATGTATGTAGGAGCATAAAGATAAATGTGTATATTAGAAGCATAAAAACTGTCATATTTGGAATACTAGTCGACTGTAATATAAAGTGAAAGAAAGAAATTTATTTATCAGATTGGGCATTTTAATTCTGTGGACATTTATGTTTTATGTGTTAGTAATTTTTAAATTATTTCCTATGCCCCTTATACATAAGATGCAATCTGTGTCATAATTAAAATAGTCCAAATGGCTTTTAAAGGATTTTAAGAAAAATTGAAGTGGCCATGTCAAACAGTTAGCAAAGGGGCTGACAATGCCAAATGGACCCTAAAGAATTGTCTGTTTGCTCCTTTCTTTGTTTGTGTTGCAGGGGGGAATCACGTTGTAGCATCCTTTTCTATTTTTATAAGTCAGGAGTGTAAATGTATGGGCTGTGACATACAGCCTGGACTCAAACATAAGGCCAGTCAGACCTGAACTCTCATTTGGCATCAATTCCTTTGAGTCTTGAATTTCTACATCTGGACAAACATTTCTACATCTGTTTATTTACAAACTTAAATTTATGTTGAGGTGATTCAATTAAAGTTCTTAGCATAGCTGCTGGACTGATATGATTCAGTGATGTCTTTTATATTGCTATGAACCAGCTAAGTGTGTTACTGTTGGTTACGAGTAGTTATATCTACTAAGATTAACAGTCAGAGTTTTAGATTATTTGTTATATATTAGACATTTTCCTAATCACTCTTTTAGTGTATTATTTCATTCAATGCTCATAAGTTATAAGTTCACTGCTAACACTGAGCAATTTAAAGGTGTAGAAAGTGGGACACAAGGCTTTACAGAGCTCCGAGGCAGAAAAATAGAAATCTTCTTTGCTGCCAATACCCAATATTGTACCTTAGAGTTCTATTATTTTTACTGAATTTAACTGTGCCTTAAAAATACATGGCAAAAGTGCAAAAATGAAACTTTGATATTTTTTATTGGCCAATGAAATCATTGTCTTGGAAACAAGCACACTTCGTTCCTTTCCAATTGGTTAATGTTCACTGTTCTCTCAATGAGCAGGACTATGGACATAATTTCCAGTGTAGGCTATGTTAACTGGAATTCGCCATCCAGTTAGGACAAGCATTCTTTTTCCATAGAAGTTGATTAGAATTAAATATAAGACTGAGCATGGTGGTATGCATCTGTAATCCCAGTGCTTGGAAAGCTGAAAACAGGAGGATCACTATGAGTCCAATCTATGTAGGGAGACCCTGTGTGCTGCAGGTCAATACAGACAATTTAGTTGCTTTGTCTTGTTAAGAATGTTACATGTACCCTAACAGCAATTTATTTAGATTTAACGGTGCTTACTTTTTAATAGAAAACTACTTAAGAGATTGTAAGCAGCTCAGTGAAAAAAATCAATGAAACTAGTTGATTACTATTAAGTAACAGTAAATAATTAGCTTATTTCAAAAGAAAACTTTTCAAAAAACTGAAAAAAAATTTCAATCTGTGATTCTACAAGTTTCACTATATCTGTATTCTGTGAAATGGGCATTTGATGCAGTTTAAAAAACATAAAAATTAATTTCAGTAGGTGTCCGTGTGTGTGTGCAGTGTGTGTGTGTGTATGTGTGTGTGTGTGTGTGTGTGTGTGTGTTGGATGGAGATAATATGAGGACTGCACTCATTTAAAATTTCTACAGTCAGTATTTTCAAATTTGAGATTTATACTGGATTACTTTATGTCAAATTGAGAAATTTAGAAGTTTAATTAAGTGACTCAGCAGAGAGTTATTTTGCAAACACCTCATCCAGGGCAAGAGAAGAGCATGGACATTGTGAGAGTTCTACACTCCCAGCCCCACGGTACCTTGTTTATAATATAAGAAGGAGAGAGGGGCTGACAAGGAGCCACAGCTGCTGCCCTTCCCTTTGCTCTTCACTGTTTTCTGCACCATGAACTGCTGCCTTCTGCCATGTGCAACTCTTCCTGGGAGCCAGCCAAATAAAGACTGAAACCTCCACAAACTGTGAGCTAAAGAAACCTTTCCTTTTCTAAATTTGGGCGTAGGTATTTTATCCCAACAACAAGTATAAAGTAACTGAGACATATTTCATTGGAATTTATAGAGTCTTTTGAAGTATCTGTCAGTAAAATAAACAGAATACCAATCTCTCCATAATCCTACATCACATTGGTCCTGTATCAGAGAAACTAAACATTTATATAGTTACAGCAAAATAATACCATTAATATTATAAGATTATGTGAATTAATAATCTCTTCTCATTTTCAAGGATTAAAGGATAAGTATAGAATCCACAGAAACTGTGAGTATAGGGATGAATAACTATTCTTATGTCCAGATTACTTCTAGCATTTAGCTATATAAAATGTTTTTAGCTGCTGTGCATGACCTATCTATGAGTGGGTCATATGACAATATTCTTGCAAGTCTTTTAGCTTTAGTCTGTGTTTTTCTGGCTTTTAATACCCATTACAGACTTGCTATCACTCTTAAATGATGAAAATCAATGGAATTCATGTAGTTTTAAGTCCCTACCCCATTTCTGAACCATGAACAGATATAACGTTTCATGACATGATATAGGCAGGCATGCATCTTAACTATGATTGTATATGTATACTGCATTGTTGTGGTTTGGACCTCTATGTCTCCTCAAGACTCACACAGTTATACTGGGACTTTTTGAGATGTGGGTGTGTCTTAGGTACTCTCCTCTGGTTGCTGAGACAAATATCCAACAGCCAAAATTAAGGAAAGAAAGGTTTATTTAGCTTATGATTATTGGAGGTTTCAGTCCATACTTAGCTGGCTGCAAAGCAGAGCAGCACATGGTAGACAGCAAACTTTCATGTCAGTAGCAAAGAGAAAGAGAAAAAGGGAGGAGTTGCAGAAACAATGACAACAGAGGGCAAGTCTTTCCTCTCTATATGGACCCCAGGTTAGGTATCACACTCACACCCACAATCCCACCAGTATTCCAATGCAGAATCCCAGTGAATCAGGAGTTAATCACAAACTCTAGAAGTCCACCCCATGACAGCATGAGGATTTGGAGGAGCACTTAGAGACAAATCACAGCAGAGCAGATCTAGAACGTGTCTAACACTGGGATTAAAGGTATGTAGTTACTAGATCGGTCCACTGTTTCATTTTTCACCATCCTAAACTTGGCAGCCTAGTTATAATATAAAAGTTAGAAGAAAATGCTGTTAAGACCCCTTGTTGTTTTGCTACTTTCTGTTTTCCATGAACTACTGCCCCTCTGTTATGTGCCACCCTGACTAGGAACTAGGAGATTGTGGAGTAAACCCCATACAAATTATAAGCTTAAGACACCTCTTCTCCTTTAACTTTGAACATCATGTATTTTTGTCTCAGAAATAAGAGAAAGGTGACTAAGACATGCATAATTGCTGAATATGTCCTTAATCTACTCCACAAATATAAATATTTGAGAATATGTAGTTTTAATGTTATTTTTAGAAGTATTTTTGTTATGCAAAATGGTATCACTGAATTTATGAACTAAGAAGACAATTGATTGTTGGTATATAAGATTTATGAGCTGTCTGATGAACTTTAATTTTAACGAAAATAACTGCACAAGTCTTGTCAGTTATCAAAGTCCCATTGTTGATATTCTTATGAACAAATCCTGATGACCTATTTCTTGTTTTGTTTTTGTTTTCCAATATTTTATGAGAGCCACCAAATGAATTATTTTGTCAACAACCTATATGTTCCAGACTATTGATTAAAAAGTGTAGATATAGCAAAAAGCAGATAAAGGCCGAACAACTATAAGCCTCTCTTATTCATGAAGAAGACTTCTAACAAACAATGATATTAATTTTCCTTTAGGTCAGTTAAATGAAACAGTAAGGTCACTGTGTTTTAAATAAACTTTTGCCACACACCAGCTACTATTTTCCTTGGTACTCCATGATTTTAACATGAATCCTTCATTCAGTGTAGCCAAAAGATGTTGAAGAATTGAAACTTAGATTTTTGCAAGCTAGTTAATAGCATAGTCATGTCCTTACTGAAAAGGGCCCAGGCATTGTCCATGGTTCTGAATATATCAACTAGCTACAGTATGAATAGGAATATAGCTGTCTAATTTAATTGTCTGCTATACTAAGTTGAATAAATCTTTCTGAGTAATTAACTGAATTTTGGCAAACTTAAAAACTGAGTATGACAAAGTCAAGTCTGTCAAAAAGTTAACAGTCACAGTAGGAAAACTGTTTTAGAATATAATGTTAATTAATTATAGTGAATTAGTTTTTGAGATAAGTATGTGATACTTAACTCATGTAATATTTGAGTAGTAGAAGTCATATAATAAAATTGTTTATTATTTATGGCGAGAGTAATTTTAGTTAACTTTTTCCCTTTTATATTATTGCTATTCTGTAAGTAGATAAAATTCTGATTAATCTTTTAAGAATGAGGGGCTGGGGAGATAGCTTGGCAGTCCAAGCACCTGTCCAGAAAGTGCATGGACCTGGTTTGTTCCCTGATATCCCATGCCATGCCAGCTCGAGAACCCTGGGCATGCTGTGCTAGCCACCAAAACCAGGTGTGGTAGTACACGCCTGTAATTCTACCACTGAAGAGGCTGAGACAGGAGGATTGCTATGAGGAGGTTGCTAGGACTGCTGAGCTGCATACTGAGCAAATAAATATATAAATACGCTATACCAAATAAGTACATAGATACAAGATTAAACAGTGGTTACATTTATTTTTTTTAACCAAGCAAAAGCAATTGTATTATATACTTGTACTACAAGACTTTAGAGATAGAAGAATTATAACTTTACAATGATGTGAATCTTGTTTATTACATTGGAACCAAGTAATAAGCTTGTTAAGAATTTGCACTTTAATATGATTTGTGAAAATGGAAAATGGTTTAAGGGTGAGGAGGAAAAAGGGAACCAGGGAGTGGAAAAGAAAGTAAAAGTGATTAATTTGAGATGTGTATGTACCAATTCCCCAAAATAAATGTAGTTATTATGTATCACAGATGTGCACTAAAAATAGAAAGTGATACTTTTTACTTTTTAAATTGTCATTTCTAATGCAATTATTTGTTAGAGTGACATCAAGAGTTCTGAGTAGAGTGAAAGCATGTAATGAAAACAAAATTATATTAGATGGGTAATAATATGGAAATAAAGAATACGTGGAGAAGTCCAGGAAGAAATTTTCATATGGGAGCAGTTTCAAAAGTCTTCACACACACACAAAAATAAACTAACCTGAGCTTGGAGATATTTATAAAGAACATTATACATTTATTTAAAAGTAAGTGTTTTACATAACTAGAGCACAGCAGGTCAGTTTCTAAACATGTAAGTTTCTGATACACACCCTCAGTTGTATATTAATGAAAGACGAAGTCAAAACATGCTCTCCATTCCAGATAACAGTGATATCACTGACTGAAATGCTTATAGCAGAGATAGCAGGATCACAATTCCACAGAATTTTCTAGTAACTCATCTAAGTGAACAGAAATGTATTTAAATTGTTGTCAATGTTTTGCAAATATCTCAGGCCATATCATGAATTTTTATCCAAAAGTCACAAAATTCATTGTATTACATTGGCATGAGAAGCAAATACTAAAGTTTTTCTTTCGCAGCAAAAAATAAAACAAACAAACTTGAGAAGTGAGAACAACATAAATGTTCTGCATACTCCATGTTTTTAGAACAGAGCATTCCTTTGAGAGTGTTCCTAAAGGAAGTTAACCTCAGCTTTCCCTGAAGACTGTCCAGGAGATTCAGAAGTCCTAGCAACCTCCTGCCCAGCCTTCACAGTAGAGTTTTCTGATTCTGGATGCTCCTCGTCACTTTAAAGACCACTGGGAAGTCCTGACTACCACAGCAATGTGCAGGAGCCTTGTGGAGAACTACCATGTGCCACTCATCCATCAAGAGAGCCTTGTGCAACTTTGGCCTACACTCAGCATCAACAGATCCTTCTGGAACTTCAGCTTCTCCCATTTTCCTTAACGAGGTAGAAACCACACTGACTCCCACATAGCAGGAACTGTAGTGAGCCTACCAGGCAGTTCCATTCTCCTGAGAACCTTACTGATCTGCCTCCTGCCCATCTACCTTAATTGAAAAACATGGCAAAGAAAGAAACTAACAATAATCTCAGACCTCTGCCCCATGAAAACAAGTCCAGGAGCAAAGGTCACAGAAGAACATTGAAGCCACAAACCTGAAATTACTGAAATGAGAGCAACTGAAGAAAAGAAACAACTCCAGCTGAATATGTAGGATATCAGATCAGAAATAATCTTTCAGGAAAACATTCTCTCAGGCTTTCACAGAGAGCAAATTGGTCAAGCAATGGCAGTGACTCATCCACATGACTGACACTGACAAACAATCTATAAATTGAGGTACAGGGTCTCAGGATAAATACTGAGGGAATTTGACTGATCTTATCAGATATACAAGTTACATTTCCTGTTGTATAGGTCTTGTTTTATCTTGGTCTTAACCATCCAGCAGAAAAGTATAAAAATGAAGTATAAAAAGTAAAGCGATATTAATATGCTGAGCTGTAAAACGTTCAAGTCAACAACTTCTGACATTGCCAGTCTTACAGAAAGCCCACTACTATTATGGATTATTTTGGAATAATTGGCTGAATTCACATACCAATAAAATTTAAATGACAAGGGAATACCCTTCTCTGAAAAAACTAAACAAAAAAATGGGATACAAATGAACAACCATTTTGTATCTGTATAATCAAAATAGTTAGGATAGATATGCAGCAACATTCTCTTAATTTAATGAGTAGAAAGATTTGTTCTAATGCTGTTTGTTGACAGGATATGATGTCTGCATGTTGTACAATGAATAACTACTAAAACAACAATATGCAAAGTATTCATTATTGAAACTGTCCTACTAATTGGTTTTGAAACTGTCTCATTGGTGGGAGAGCTTCTGGCTTCACCACTTGCCAGCAGTGGGACCCTTCCAGACCAAAACTCAGGCACCTGCATGAGTGAGACTCTCTACTGCAACCCAGGGAACCCTACAACACTCAGGATACCCTTGCTCCAAACCTGACGAGTGATTGAGAACTTCTGAGAATCTCTGGGGATCCACAATCCATCCTAGCCCTGGCCAGAGGGTGAGTAGAGGAGCTTTTATGCTGCCCAGTGCTCCCTGGGCAAGAGGCATAGTAGAGGGGCACCACAGGCTCACTGTTGTGCCAGAGCGGCACAACAGGTTCACCTCCAAGAACTGCAGAAAAAAGGAGCTAAACACAGCAGCTGGACCAAGGCCAGGCATAGCTGGATAAACTCAAACTTAATAGATCTGAACCCCAAACTCATTAGGTGCTAAGGCTATAACTGTACCAAAGGTCAGAGGTGAGTGCCATACAAAATAACAAAGACAAGGAGCAAAATGCAATCTCAAGCCTCGAGCCCAACCATCACAAGTGCAGAAGACACTAGCTCAGCTGAAATGAATGAATGAACAGCTTCGGAAGTAAATAAACAACAGCAGAAAGGTATAAAAGGACTCAGAGCAGAATTAATGCCTGAAACAAGAAAAGATTTCTGAATACTTGGCATCTGAAGTAAAGAATCTAACACAGAAACATATGGGGGAAACCAAATTTCCATCTAGAACAAGTGGAGAGAACACTAGCTCAGCACAAATGTATGAATTAATAGCGTCACAAGCAAAGAAACAGCCGGGCGTGGTGGCGCATGCCTGTAATCCCAGCACTCGGGAGGCTGAGGCAGGAGGATTGTTGTGACAACAGGAGAAAGGTAAAGAGGAATTCAGTGAAGAAATAATTTCTGAAATGAAAAACAAATCTTTGAATAAATAGCATCTGAAGTGAAGAATCAAATATGGACACATATGGAGGAAATTGAATCTGAAAAAAACAAAACAAAACAACTCTGCAATAAAAGAATTAATCACTACCTCTAAAGAAGACATTGATAAAAAATAGAGGAGATTAGAAATATGATATATTCCTTGAATGAACAATACAGGGAAGAAATAGATCACATGAAGTAGAGTAAATGAGATATAGAAGAACTTAAAATCTCAATCACAAATCTACAAAACTGCTTGAGTGAAAGTGAAAATAGTTTCAGATCTTGAAGATGCTGGTGCAGCGAGTGAAAATGTGAGAAAGGATCTCTTAAAAACAATGAGGATGCAGGAAAAACTAATCCATTGCCTGCAAGATGATGCCAAGATGAACAATGTGAAATTAATAGGCATCAATGAGAAAGATGGAGTAAATACAAATGATATAAAAGAATATGGGCAGAAGTAATAGCAGAAAGCTTCCCAAATATTAGGAAACAATTTGATATTCAGATAACTCTGCATAGAGAATGCCAAATAACTTCAATAAATTAAAAACACACCAAGACATATAATAGTCAAAATACCAGAAATCCAACACAAAAATCACATACTGAAAGCAGCTAGAGTTGAGAAGGATACCATATTCAAACAAAAGCCCATCAGAATTATGGCAGACTTCTCGTCACAAACTATAAAGGCAAGGAGACCATGGAGCAAAGTACTTCAAGTCCTCCATGACAACAATCTTCAGCCCAGACTACTATACCCTGCAAAACTATTTCAAGTTTGATGGAAAAGTAAAATACTTTCATGGCAAAGAACACCTAAGCAATTTCATCATGACAAAGCCATCCCTACACAGGCTACTGAAAGATGTTCTAGAGAAGGACCAAAATAACCAGAACTGCATGAAAGAGAACCAAAGGAACCCAATAAATAGGGCAAACAATTAAAAACAGGACAAAAAGAAGTAAACAACAGCAGGTAAATAACATGTCGATTATAAGTTAACACATCTCAATTATAACCATCAATGTAAAAGGACTCAATTCACAAATTAGAAAATAGATTGGAACAGTGGATTAGGAAACAAAATTCAGCAATATGCTGCATACAAAGAAACACACTTAACTCAAAAAGACATTCATAAGCTTAAAGTCAAAAGATAGAAAACAATACCACATGCCCCAGCACCTCAGAGAAATGCAGGGGTAGCACTCCTGTTGTCAGACAGCTTGAAGTTTAAACTAAGAAGGATCAAACAAAATAAAACAAGGTCATTATATTTTCATTAGAGGAACAAGTCAAGAGGAAGAGGTGACACTCACAAATATCTATGGACCAAACACAGCCAACTTTATAAGACAAATATTAATGAACATGAAAAACCTAATATTCAAGACCACAGTCTTCACAGGAGACCTTAATACCCCCTTATTTCAGAAAGATAGATTAAGTAGACAAAAATTCATTACTGAAGTAGAAGAACTGAAACAGAGCTTGGAACAAATGGACCTGGTGGACCTATACAGAGTGTTCCAACCAACCACTGCAGAATACACATTTTTTTTTCAGCTGCACACGGGTGATTTTTTAAAATAGGCCAAATACAAGCCCATAGTCATGCTTAAGTATATACAAGAAAAGAGAAATTATTCCCCACATATTATCTCTCTATAGTGTAATTAAACTGGAAATAAATCACAAAAGAAACCAGAAAAATGACCTAAATACATGGAAATTAAACAATACCCAACTCAACAATCAATGGGTCATAGATGAAATTTATAGGATGTAATGAAAGCAGTTCTCAGAGGGAAAATCATAGGTATGAATTCATATATTAGGAAAACAGAATGGGAACAAATAGTGTTGCAACTCCAACATCCAGAAAAGGAAGCGTAAATAAAACTCAGAACCCAACGATGGGAAGAAATCATAAAGATTAGAGCACATATTAATTCAAATGAGATAAGGAAAACAGTTGAAAGAATTGGTGAATCAAAAAGCTAGTTCTTTTGAAGACTAAATAAAATTGATAAACCCTTAGGTATCTTCATCAAAAAGAGAAAAGAAAAAATGCAAATACAAGCAATGAGGAAGGAAAAGGGTATAATCACCACAGACTCAGTGCAAATTAGGCAGATTATAAGTAGCTACTTCAAGAATCATTATGCTCACAGAATAGAAGACACAGAAGAAATGGACAGGTTCCTAGAAAGGTACAAATTACCAAAACTGATCAAGAATATAGAACAACCCTCAATATGTCAATAACAGCCAATGAAATATGAAGCATAATAAAAAGCGTGCTGACAAAGAAAAGTCCAAGTTTTGATGGATTCACAGTGGAATTCTATAAAAAATTTAGAGAAGATATAATCCCTACACTCTTCAAACTCTTCAAGGAAATTGAAAAGTAACCAGTCCTCCCAAGTATTACACTGATTGCAAAACCAGGGAAAGACACAACCAAAAAAAGAGAACTACAGGCCAATCTTGCTCACAGACATAGATGCGAAAATCTTCAATAAAATCCTAGCAAACAGAATACAGCAAATCATCAAGAAGATCCTACCAGGTAGGATTCATCACAGGGATGCAAGGATGGTTCAATATTCAAAAATCTATAAATGTAATATACTATATTAATAGACTGAATTCTAAAAACCACATGATCATCTGAATTGATGCAGAAAAAGATTTTGATAAAGTCCAATACTCATTCATGTTTAAAGCCCTACAGAAAATTGGAAGAGATGGCCTATACCTCAATTTTATGAAAGCCATCTATGACAACCCAATAGCTAATATAATTCTAAATGGGGAAATCTCAAATCTTTTACTCTTAGATCTGGTACAAGGCAAGGATGTCTTCTATCACTCCTCCTATTCAATATAGTTTGGAATCATTGGCAACAGCTATTAGACAAGAGGGAGAAATAAAAGGAATAAGAATATGTAAAGAAGAAGTTAAGAGTCAGGAAGATGGATCAGTGGAATAAACAGTTCCCTGTCAAGTCTAAGGTCCTGAGTTCAATCCCTGGCTCTGTCAAAAAAAGAAAAAAAAAAACTAGTAAAATTGTCACTATTTGAAGATGACATCATTCTTTACTTGGAAGATCCAAAAAATTCCACTACAAAGCTTCTAGAATTGGTACATGAATTCAGTAACATAGCAGGCTACAAAGTCAATACTCAAAAGTCAATACCGTTCCTCTACACAAATAACAAACACACTGAGAGGGAAATTATAGAAATAATACATTTTACAATGACACCGAGGGAAAACAAAATATCTTGGAATTCACTTAACCAAGGAAGTCAAAGATCTTTTCATAGAAAATTACATTACCCTAAGAAAAGAGATTGTAGAGGATTTCAGAAAATGAAAAGATATTCCATGCTCCTGGATAGGAAGACCCAATATCGTGAAGATGGCCATACTCCCAAAATTGTTGTACGGATTTAATGCAGTTCCTATCAAACTGCCACCAACATACCTCCCAGACCTAGAGAAATCATTCCTAAAATTTATTTGGAACCAGAAACGACCTGAATAGCAAAGACAATCCTGGCCAACAAAGATAAGGCAGAAGGCATTACAATTCTTGACTTGAAATTTTACTACATAGCTACTGTGACAAAATCCACATAGTTTTGGTAACAAAATAGACCTGAGGATCAATGGAGTAGATAAGAAAATACAGAGGCCTCTACGAAAACACTCAGCCAACTGATCTTCGACAAAAGGACCAAACATGCTTACTGGAAAAACAAAGATAACCTTTTTAACAAATTGTGCTGTAAAAAATGGCTCTATACATCCCAAAAACCAAAACATGACCTAGGTCTCTCACCCTGCACTACACTAACATCAAAATGGATTAAAGTTTGAAACATTAAAACAGAAACACTGAATCCCTAGAAGACAAAGTATCATAAACCTTTGAAGACATAGGGGTAGGCAAAGAGTTCATGAACAAACATGTATTTGTATGGGAAACACTTGAAATAATTAACTACTTGGACCAATGCTTATTGAGAAGATTTTGCACATAAAAAGAAATTACCAACAAAGTGAAAAGATAGCCCACAAATTTTAATAATATCTTAACTAATAAGCACTCAGACAAAGGTCTGCTCTCTAGACTTTATGAAGAACTAAAATAAATTAGGGCCCTCACATTTAAAGACCCAATTGAGAAATGGGCATCTGAGATGAACACACTCTTCAGAGGATGAAAATAAAGAAGCTAATATGAAAAAATGCTCCACATCACTAGCCATCTGTGAAATTGAAACAAGACTGAGATACCATTTCACTCCAGACAGAATGGCTATTGTAAAGAACTCAACGAACAACAAATGTTGGAAAGGCTTTGGGGAAAAGGAAACCTTTCTTCACTGCTGTTGGGAATGTAGACTGGTGCAACCATTATGGAAATCAGTGTAGAGACTCATTAAAAAACTAATACTAGAAATCCCATTCTTGCCAGCTATGCCCTACTCAGAATTTTCCCAGAGGAACTGAAAACATATCATAATGATATATGTGCACCTATGTTTATAGCAGAACAATTTGTGATAACCAAATCTTGGAAACAACCAACATGCCCGTCGCATGAGGAATGGTTGATAAAGATGTGGCATTTTTCTACAATGGAGTATTACTCACTTATAAAGAATGATAAACTTGAAGCATTTATATTTAAGTGGATGCCACTCAAAGATATACTCCTAAGTGGAATAATCCAGAACCACATGTGCAAATATTGTATAGTCTCCCTAGTATAAATAATAAAAAGAAGAAATACAAATACAAAGGTATAACACAACTAAAAGGAAAACAAGAACTTGAGTATTGGAGGAGAGGGTAATGATAAAAACTAGGAAACAGGACAGGGGCAAACCCATACATTTGTACACATAAGATAGGCAAGGTAAAGATCCCAAGAAACATCAGCAGGTTTTTCAAAGTAGCAGTTAATTGTAGGATCCACCTGACTATCTATGCTGATACCTGTGAACCAAGCAACTGCACTGAGAATAGCAATGTGTAATAGAAGGGTCACGCTTCGAGTGCCTGTCATTCTCGTCTGCTAACTACATACTTCCTGTACTGACATACCAATTATTACTGTACTGCCTCACAAGTAAAAGCTTTTTTATGGGTAGCAAGAGAAAAAAAAAATGCAAGAAACAGCAATGTTACGAGACTGTTCTGCTACAAGACTGTATATGGTTAGATTTCTAAATGTGTGTGTAATAATATGTGCATATATTACTATTTTTAAATTTTTTCCTCATGTTCTGTAAGGACTTAAAGTTAGTACATCAATACTTGATGGAAAATATCTGTTCCACGTTATGCCTAAGATGTTTGATGTTTAGATAGATAGGGTAAACTGAACTGCATATGTTGCAGATTAATAACCAGGATGCTTAACAACCTAAGTTTTCAGCCCAAAAATTGGAGAAATGGAAGGGCTGCAAGGTCATCCATCATTTTGGCTTTAGCCTTTCAAGGTCAGTGAAGACTCAGGACATAGAATAACCTGTACTGTAACATCATGAAACTCAGTTGTGGCCCAAATTTTCTGATCAGCAAGATTTTGGAGCCACTGAGGAATGGGATCAATGATGTATAGTGTGCCTAAGGAGATTCACATGGAGAGAAAACTTTCTCACGGGCTTTCAAAGACAGCAAATTGGTCAAGCAATGGCCATGACTCATCCACATGGCTGAGACTGCCAAAGGATCCACAAAGTGCAGTACAGAGTCACAGGAGAAACCCTGAGAGCAGTTAACTGACCTTATGAGATACAAATGTTACATTTCTTGTTATATAAGTCTTGCTTTATCTTGTTCTTAATCATCCAGCAGAAAAGTATAAAAAAAAGTGGTATATAATATAAAGCCATATTGATATGCTGAGCTATAAAAGGCTCTAGTCAACAACTTCTGTGGATAACCCACTACTATTGTGGACTACTGGACTGTGTTGGAATGTTTTGCTGAATTCAAGCCCCTATAATAAACGAATGCCAATAGAATACTTACCACTGACAGACTAAACAAAAAAAGTGGATACAAAAGATGGACCATTCTGTATTTGCATATACAGAACCATTAGGATAAATACGCAGCTACTTTTGCAGAATTCTATGAGAAGAAAGATTTTCACTAATAGTGTTTGGACAGGATATCCTGTCTGCTTCTTGCAGATATCCACTAGGAACATAACAATGTAAAAAGTATTAATAATTGAAACTGTCCTATAAATCAGATTTTAAAAAAGATAGATATACAGCTACATTCTCTTAATTAAATGAATAGAGAGATCTGCTGTAATAGTGGTTGTAAATAGAATATCATGTCTGTACCTTGTACAGCACATAACCACTAAGGAAACAATATGTGATATAGTAATTATTGATCTGCCCTACTAAAACTAAAAATAAAAAAGAAAGTGTCTCATTGCTATGTGTTTCTCAATAAAATTATTTTTAAAAAATTATATAATATTTAGCAAAAAAGAAATAAACTCTCAAAATAAAAATTGACTACAATCATGAAAGAATCATTTGATATATATAAGGATGGCACAGATTGAAAAAATAGAAGGGAGGAGCTGGGGAGATGGCTCAGTGGAATAAGTGCTTCCCTGGCAAGCACAAGGGCCTGAGTTCAATCCCCGGTTCTGCCAAAAAAAAAAAAAAAAAAAAAAGGTAGATGATGTAAACATTGCTTGAACAATGCAAGAAAGAATTAAAGAAACTGCGGGACAAAAATTAAAGAAACTGCAAGACAAATAGCTCAGCTGATTAAAGCACCTGCAAGCAGGCACAGGGGCCAGGGGTTCGATCCCCATGGGCCTCATGTGCTGGGCCTGCGCTTGGGCCACGCTGAGACAGCGATTGAGACTGGATGTGGTGCCTTATGCTTGTAATCCCAGCTTTTGGGAGGCCGTAAACAAGCAGATCACTCTGAGTCCAATCTAATAGTGAGACCCTGAACACCCTATAGATTTTTCCCTAAAATTTAGAAAGAAAAAAGAAAGATGAATCGAAAGGAAATCCTTTACCATTCCAATAAACTGTGTGCTGTGAGTACTGGACATTAACTTTTCAGTTCCTAAAACAAATAAATAAAAATAAGTGGCTGATAGATCAAGGTGGTCGAGATATGCACAAGCTTCAGTATTAGTAAATTATTCTTCTGGTGTATCTATGAGGCCTGTTGGCATGAGTGCAATGATGTGAACAAGGAAAGGCCACACTGAGAAGTCTTGGGGACTGTCAGAATGCCTGGATGAAACTAGATATGGAAGAAGGGAAATATCTTTGCTTCTGTCTCTGTCTCTCTCTCTCTGTCTCTCTCTCTGTCTCTGTCTCTCTGCCTCTGTCTCTGTCTCTAAGTCTCTCTCTCTGTCGCTCCGCCTCCGTCTCTGTCTCTCTCTCTGTCTCTCTCTCTCTGTGTCTCTCTCTCTGTCTCTCTCTCTGTCTCTCTCTCTGTCTCTCTCTGTCTCTCTCTCTGTCTCTCTCTGTCTCTCTCTGTCTCTCTCTCTCTCTGTCTCTGTCTCTG
>PVKA01003138.1:0-114241 GCA_004027165.1 Ctenomys sociabilis | reverse complement strand
AATGAGGAAAAAACTTCAATAACAAAAAGTCAACCTAATTGAACAATTTCCAGAAAATAAAATGATATCAAAAGGATATTATTAACAACTTTATCAATAAATTCTCTGGTTAATAAAGTCAATAATTGAAATGTATGCAAACATAGTAAATAAGAACAAGTGCACATTTCTGAAAGCAATGGATTTTCTAGTCAGATATCTCTCTCTCAAAATTACCTGAAATCAAACTGAATTAATATTTAAGTAGTAGCAGCATAAAACTTTGCATTTTTAGATGTATATCTAGAAATATATTTGTTAAGGCCACATATTCCCGGTAAATAGCAAGAGCTCATTGTTCGTATAATTAAAGATGGACTTTTGTGTCCAAAACTGATTTGAAAAATATCAATTTATAATTACATCTCATGTGTAAAGGAGCTGAAACTACCTCAGCATATGCTTAAACGTAGTAACACGGGAACAAGGAGGAAACACAGGGCCCAGAGCTGCACAGCACCTGGGAAAACATTAATAATACCAGGCTTGTCTGCCTTGGAGTCAGCTATCAACTAAAACCTCCACTAAGCCAATGCTTAGTTCCTACCAGAGAACTGGACCTAGTAAAATGCATCTCACTAACTTCTTATTTATTAGGATAAATGTTTATGTTTGAAAACCATTGGCTTTTAGTTATTTGATTGCCTCCTGTTCTAGAATTGGCAGCATGCTCCATATAGACATTGGCAGTGAAAATAGTGCTGCTGCATTGTCCTTTACTGAATAATACTTCAAAGTGCAGACAACGACAAAATGCATTGGAATATAACAAACTGACCATCAAATCAGGGTAATCACCATTGGAAAATGGCCTTGCATTTATGTCTATTGTAGCACTGGATAACTCAAGTGTAGTAAAAAAAAAATAGTAACTCAGAGAAACCTTGCAATGATAACAGTTTGAATATCAAAAATCTACCTAGAAAACTCCAATCTTATATCTCTGCAGAGATATTTCATCAGTTTTTAAAATTTGAAAAATAGTCACCTAAAATATTAATTTCTCAGCCTCTGTTTTTGATCAGTGTCTGCACTATTCTGAACCCATGGACCAACTGAGTGGATATTTGCCGTATATTTTTGAAAGTAGTCAAACGCAAGTATTTTTGGATAGGAAAGAAGTGAAAGTATGAAGTACTCCATATTTTCTAATCCCTTTATAAAAGTTCTAAGTTTACAGAATTGTTTTATCATCCCGAACTTATGTAGTTTAATTCAGCCTCTGAAATTCTGCAGTAAATCACTTATATTAATTAAAATTCAGTTACAAAACACTAACTTAATTATAAACAAGATGCTCCTGAGAAGAATTATAGATTTTACAGTCCTTGAGCATTTCAAGGACTTCTTTGTTCTTCCAAAATCCAGCCATTAAGATTTCTCTTGTTCTTTCATGATTTTTTTCTTTTACAGTATGTTTTACTTTCTAGTCATTTTCATAAATGAGTAACTGGAATAGCACTCTAGCTCTCTGAAGAGCTAAGCAATGATGAGCAAATTGCTTTGATTTATGGTCTGTCATGTAGGTGGTAAAACACAAATAAAAGAAAGTCATGTGATAATAACAAACAGTGGCAGGATCCTCTTACCCATAAAAAAAAATTAGAGGCAGGACTTTGACAGTTTTATTGTCAGTTTAAATCCTCATTCAAATATCTTAACAGTCTTTAGTATTTAAAATTGGCATCCACAACTTTTTTCATCTGTGAACTAACAATGAGGATATTCTAAATTTAAAATCATAGTTTAAAGTTTAGTTTCTAATTTTTGACCTTCTAAATCAGTGTTTGAAGACCTGAACTCTATAAAAGCATGATGTGTGTTTATATTCAATGTCTCAGGATATTTCATATCTAATGATAAATAAGAATGCCAGCTCTTTTATGTATAATACAGAGAAGCATATTCTTCACAATGTTCCCTGGTAATTATTCAGCTCTCCACATAGTGAGACAGAATTTCCAGAACTTTACATCGTTCGGCTTTCTCTTCTCCTAAACCTAGGGCCTTTTGATTACAGGAATCCTGCTGGAGCAGAGACAGATGCAGCTCTCGGAGGGGAACTCTCATCACCCATTGTGCTCTTATGCAGCACCAAATGGCTATCTCTAAATGCAAGAGCAAGGTAGAACAGCTGTGCACTAAAGCTAAGCATGTATTCATGGTGAAAACAAACAGTCTTTATTACATTCAGTTCCAACTAACTTAAAAAGTGTCTTAATTTAAGATATTGCAGATAGCTTAATTGATATCAGCAAACCAACCTGGAATATGAATTTCACCTATAGCAGGAATATTGAGATGCCCTCAATAACAAACAAGAGGAGAGAGGACGGTAAAGAAATCTCTCAAAACCACACCAACATCATAAAACTATATCTAATTTGTGTGCTTATGTATACTGATGAGAAGTATCTGTAGTATTTAATTATAGGAGGTGAAAGAAAAATGATTCGGTATCCACCCTTATATGTAACTCAGGTTTTGGCCTCCCTAAGATACAGTCGCTTGTTTCATGGCTTCAAATAACACTCTCTAAATAAATAACAACACGGAGCATTTTTTAAAAGCAAAAGAAATTTAATATTGGTGATAGAAAATTAATATAATGATTTAACACTGTCAGTAAATGGACTGTGATTTTGTGTATAAGTGTCTCACATTTTAGCATGTTTCAAACCTTTTTTAACATCTAGTATCTTAATGGGCATGTCATCATTTTTCCAAATCAACTCACAAAGTACACCAGATTCAAGAAATGGTGTAGTAAAGTCTATACCTTGAGCAGAAGCTTCAAAATTATATTGTAACTGTATTGTCCAATTGTCTTCTCTGGGATACCAAGTGGTTTAAAATATAACACTATAATTTCTGTTAATATTAAGTTATTATAATTTTTTCTTAAATGTATTTATTAGGTTTACCATGTCATATTATTTTTCAGACATAAATTCACTCTTTTCAATAAATAATTTCTCACATCATTTTAATTGGAAAACTTTATTATTTTAAATTTGAATTCCATGTATTTGGCATTTCAGAGTTGGCAATTCATATATTTATAACTGGTCATATCCTCAGCTATACATATATGAACTGACAGGAAGATATAGAGTTGATTAATTTCATTTTTTCCTTATTATTTATTACTTTCTCTTGATAGTCATTAAATGTTTTTTGCTATCTATTTTATTTTCAGCTTTAATCTATTCATCCAATGTATCTTGTAATGTATCTGAAATGATTATATCTTCATCTTCCCCAGTGCTAGGATTACAGGTGTGTGCCACCATGCCTGGACTCCATGGCTGGCTCAGTGAGCCTGAGAGGGGTGCCTGTGTGGCTTGTGGTGCCAGGACTGAACCCTGGTCCCTGTGCTTGCCTCAGATGGCGGTTAGTCTGCTGAGCTAGCTAACTGGCCTTTCTTTCATATTTTGATGCACTACTGAATTATAATCGATTTGACTTAAATTATAGTTTACTTAACTCATTTTTATCAGTTTATCCTCTGCAGTGGAAGCTATCAGTATTTTCGGAGGCAACGATTTTGTTTGGTAGTTTTTCTCATGGAAAATTTGCACGTAAACCAACTCATTCTTCTTGTTTGTTCTAAATTTACTTTATGAGCAATAACAGACTGGAATGTGATAAAATGAGAATCTGGGTTACTTGCTTATCCACATCCTGTCCTGATGGTGGTCTCATGAAATTCAGCACCTTAGTAAGTGATGCTATCTGTGACAAAGAGAACTCAGAATGTTCGTCATTCAGTGCCATGTTCTGGCTATGATAGCTTTGTGAACTTCAACAACGCTGCAGTTTTCTCTTTCAGCATCTCAGCCTCCTGTTTCTTTCCCCCAGGTATATTTGCATTCCTACTTCCTTTGCATTTTTCCCAGTAAATCTTACTTATTTGCAGTATTCTTTATGTAGAACTTAAAAGTCTCTCTGGAAGTATTTGTATCTACCATAACTGTTAGGATAGGCTACATTCTTCTTTTTTTACAATTGGCTAAAATGGGCTTCACACTTCTATGTTAACTTCAAGTGTTGATATTCCCAGTTACACATAAATTCAATTTTGATGTTTATTTCCTTATTACATGGTGTGTGATGCTATTGGATCTATGGCCATCAACAATATCCACATAAGATCTTGAGTAAATTCTATAGTAAATTGATTTGGCCAGCTAAACCAAGGAAGAAGTGAAAAGAGTAAAACTTCTTCCAGATAGTCATAAAACATAACTTAGAATTTTAGAGAATTGATTATTTTTATTTTAATGTATTTAGTACAGGGTCTCACTACACAGATCAGACTCATATTGATCCTCCTGTTTTCAGCCTCCCAAACACTGGGATTACAAATCTGGGCCTCTCCATCCAGTCTCAATCATGTCTCAGCATGCCCCCGGGGTGGGGATGTCACGACAGGCTAGGGATGGAATCCTGTATCTGTCTAAGCAGGTGCTTCAGTCCGCTATCTGCTTCAGCCTTCTATTGCTTTTGTTGAATCAGAAAAAAATCATGATTTTTGAAAATAGCAGATTCCCAGCTCCAGACTGCCACTCGCCTCACTCCCAAAGTGAGAAGCATCGTCTCTTCTAAATGTGACTCTTCTGCGTCGTGCAAGAGGCACCTGCCCAGATGGACCTGTCCTCCTGATCCAGTGCCACAAGACTGTGATCCATGGATGCCGAGAAGTGGAGCTCTGTGCTGCAGCTGAAGTGTGTCACAGGGCATCCTCCGGTGGCCACCCGACAGGCAGGGGCTGTATGAGGCTGACTACCTTTCTAGAGGATGGCAAAATACTGGAGGAGTGTGGGCTTCTTCAGCAGCTGGACAGTGCGGCCCCTGGCCCCAGCTGCATTGGGGCTGGCCCTCCACGCAGACGATGGTGAGGCAGCCCTGTACCTGGAGCCCTTCTGCAGCCCTCAGGTGCTTCGGCACGTGAAGGAGGCCCAGGACTCCGAGACTGCACTGATGAGCGCGGTGACCATGTGAGCCCCGTGGCCCACCTAAAACCCCTTGTCCCAATAAAAAGACAGCTAGCTTCTTTCTGCAGAAGAGAGAGACAGAGAGAGAGAGAGAGAGAGAGAGAGAGAAAGAAACAGCGACAGAGACAGAGAATAAAGAAATGACTGCATCAATAGGGGGATTAAAACCATTTTCAAAATCTTTTTATATACATCTGCATAAAATACAAAAGCAAATGAACTTAGTGAATGTAAAGAAACCTGGAATACATAAACTACTGCACCTGGCAGGCATCTAGCTGTAATGATTATGTGCTTAGCTCCCGCCTCAGGGAGCTCGTTAAGGAATGGGATTCAGGAAGCTTGTTTTCAGGAGTTTTATGGCGAGGGATCCATCAAGGTCTGTGGAATACAGCACCCCTGAGCTCACTCTCAGCAGAGACAAAAATTATTGAGGAAAAAATATGAAATGATTAATTGAAAATTTTTATTATGTTTGAGACTATTCTTTGCAATATCTTTTAATAAATTACATAAATGCGTGTTCAGTACAATGGAATTTAAAAACCTATTGCAGAGGCATTTGTCTCTATATTTTAGAGAATTGAACTTAGCAAACATTGACTGAGTGAAAACTCACTGAGCCAGAATAAAAGAGTGTGACTATGTATTCCTAGGAATGATTATAGTATTGTGATTTGCAGTCAGAAAAAATAAGTGCCTTTTCTATTTAGCAGAGAGCAAGAGAAAAGAGTAAATATTAATAAAACACATTGTGCTTTGCAGTGTTTGGCTAAATTGAATGATTTCACCATCAAACTGGTATCAGTGTCATGAAAAATTTTTTATCTTAAACTGGTTCTCTTTTGATCCCTGGTGAGCCTTGGAAGACCCGCCCCCCAGAGCACTTTGAGTGGGCAACTGAGAGTGGGCGTGGTGGTGAGAACGTGTGGTCCCAGCGCGAGGAAGATTGAAAACGGAGAATCACTGTGAGTCCGATCTGAGTACTGAGACCCTGTAAACCCTGTACTAAATACACAAAATAAATAAATTAGACTTATTATTTTATCTTATATATATTACACTTCATATGCTGAAATAGAATTTTTGAAACTATAGAATATAATTCAAATTTTCATATGAGTGTCTTCAAATTGTATAGCATGAATAATTATCTGATCATTACATCTCTCATACTTTATGTTTTTCTTATTCTTCTTTCATCCTAAATGTTTGCTACATGGAGGTATAGGAAAAAAAATTCCATGTCATGGCATCATTGCTGTTTTAATGCAGCTAAGCTATCATTGCTTTATGCCTCTTTTTCATGAACTGTTTACATAGGTCACAAATGCTAGGCCAAAACAGAGTCAGAGATAATCACATTCACCAAAGGTAACTGTATTTAAAAAATTAACTGAAAGATACACTGAAGTCACATATAAATGAAATTTAAAAAAGCATTGTTTCTTATTGTTGTCTCACTGTCTGATAATTATTTTCACAGACAAAAACTGGTTTGATGGAAATCTGAGAGGAATGCATCATAAGGGCATTTTCTCAGGGTCATTGCAATTGATAATGAACAGTATCTTCAGCCATGAAATTGAAGTTTTTTTTTAATGCATAGTGGTACTTTAAAAATGAAATCTTCCTTTATCAGACTATTATATGCTAGATAGTATTTTGTAAACGAGTTTCTAAACTTCCACTATTCGAAGTGTATGTCCTTAACAATCAAAGTTAAAACACAAAGAAAGCTTAAAACCTGTGCCAGTGAACTTTTTAGCATGTTCCCTCTGACTACCAAATATAATCTTGAGTATGGAGCTTTTGGCAGGAACTCAAGCACATTTATCTCCAGATTGTCCCTATTGGCCAATGAGCCCTCTATTATTTCTCATCCAAATATGAAGATGAAAAAGCTTTTGCTTCAGTTTTTGAATGAAATTGGTATTTCACTCCCAAGTCAATCATATGATAAGGCTGAATTAAAAGATGGCTTCAAGAGTGTGAAAATTTTAGTGTCAAGCAATTTTTAGTTTGTATAAATGTTTTGACATTTTCTGAATATATCCTTAGAGTTGTAGAGTATAGGTCATGCACAACGTTTTAATAGACATGTTTGTTATTTGTCACGAGATTTTCAATTAACATTTAAGTTATGCAAGAGTACTATTTTGACTTCTGATTTCTGTATGGCTGTGAATGTCTGTCTTAAAGTAAGTAATATTTATCAAAAAACTTTAAAAGCACTACAGAATATTTTAATGAACTAAGTCAGCTAATTGCTAGTGTCTTTTTAACTTTAAACTTATGCTTCCTATGTAAGACCACCAACGTGAAAACTTGAGAAGTATATAGAGATACTAATTTTAAGAGAAACTTTGGTTCTATTTTTACTTTTCACTAGAATATTTTTCTTTCCAGTGACAGAACTACTGCTAATTGTGGCATGTATATTATTAAAATTAAAACTCCATAGAGAATCCATCCAATCTGACACTGTCCGAGTGCTCTCTTCTTTTGTTCTGTGCAGTCATTGGTGTTGCTGGATTTCCCTTCCAGCATTTGGGTAACTGATCTTTCTCTCTGATTTCACACCAAAGACTTTTTTCTTTTAAATGCTTCTATCTAAAAATCCAGAAGTAACAAGTTATTTTAATTGCAGGAGATATTTATCAAATGAATTTTACTTCTTTTATCTATTTATTTTTTGTCCTTTTGAGTCAGGGTCTCAAAAAGTGCAGTTCAGGCTGACTTTAAGCTCATTTTGTAACTCAGGCTGGTCTTGACAATCCTCTTGCCTCAGCCTCCTGAGTGCTGGGATTACAGGCATGTGTCACCACATCCAGCTCAAATGAATTTTAGAAGAATACCAACAACAACACCACTATCAACAACAATAACAACAAAACCAGATTTTAATGAATACCTTTATTTTAACAAATGATTATACCCTGGTTAAAATATTTGTACCCATCCCTGTTTTTATTATCATCAAAATTGTAAAATCTGCAGTTTATTTTTCTCCATTTCAATCAAAATATTTCTAGGCATTTGATTGTGAAATCTGGATAGAGATCCAAATGAACAACAATAAATGAATCACAAACATTCAATGCTTTATGCAGCAACATGAAAGCTTTGAATACACTGGGTATCCCTGGTGTCTGATATTAGGAGATAACAGATGTGTTGTGTATACCGCCTTCTGGTGTGTAAGAATTTTGATGAAGAGCAATTGAAGGAAAACAAAAACAAATCTTCCTTGGTGGATTTTTAAAACAAAAATAGTAGCTTACGTTTTGCTTTTCTTTAATCATGACCAATGCCAGTAGACATTCATGTGTTAGCAAGATTTATATCCATTTTATCTCCCCTAATATGAATAGAGGAGTGGAGCTGCTTACACAGTGTCTTCCTATTTGAATGGTGTCTTCATCTGGGACCTGGGTGGCTGAGAATGCCTCCCGCACTTTGCTGCCTGCTTCATTACCTAGCAGCATTCTTTTACTGAGGAATATTGTGAATTATTCAGCATGTATAAAATCAAAGCCATTTCCTTCATGATTGGAGCTAAGTAGCAGATGAATTTTTCTAAGTATTTAAGACACTAAAAATAATTTTGCGTCTCAAGAAATTTAAATCAGTAAAGATTATCAAGAGCAACAAAAATATATTCCTAATATTGACACAATTTTGATATCAAGAGACATAAATCTATCTATTTTTCTCAAAGGAGAAAAATAACTTGTTATGTTCTTACAATCAAGGATTACATATATATATTTTTTTTCACTGAATTTTAAAAGCTTAGAGACTACGAACTGAAAAATATGCATTTTTGAAATTTGAAAATTATGAATAATGTTTTCCCAAGCCTATCTGATAGATACATGATCAATAAAAAAATTGTAAGTGTATAAGATAATATAGAAATGAAATTGAGGGGTTTCATCCAAGAATTCTTAACATGATCAAGATCAAAGTAATTGATACATCTGAAAAACCCTTTCAGTTGGTGATTACCTGCACTTCAATGCATGAGCTAATTCACTGGCCACTTCCTAAGAAGGTATTTTAATGAGTTTAATTCAAAACTGCTGAATGGAATGCATGAGGACTAATAATTATGCTTGGGTAAAAAATTGTGAATCATTTGAGACAAGTTTCTTCCCACTTTACAAAGTGGCTATGGAACTTATTGTATTATCTATTATCATTTTATATCATTTTAACATTAACATTTCAAGATTCATTGTTTTAACTTCTTTGATATTTTAAATATTTTTTAACGTATTTGGTTGTTGCAGGATCTCACCAAACAGCTTGGACTTGTGGCGATCCTCCTACTTTCAGCCTCCCCAGAGCTGGTAGTACCATTACACCTGGATTCTGGCTGGCTCTGCCCGCCCTGGGGGCGGGGCTGGTGAGGCGTATGATGCTGGGCTTGCCTAAAGCTTGTTCAAGCAGGAGCTTTAGTCTGTTGAGCCATCCTGCCTTCCCTAATATTTTAAATAATTGAATTAATTTTAAATGATTAATACATTCCTAACTCATATTTCATGTTTCAAGGAAAAACATACTTTTTCTGTCCATAGTGAAGTTTTATATAAAATAAATGTTTTTCTCTTGTTTCCAAATATTTTAGCTTTCAATTTTCTTTGATATATAAAATATTAATCATTATATTTTATTTCCAAGATGCTGTCCTGTTTATAATTTTATTTATATAACAAACATATGCTTTAGTAATTACTATCATTTCCCTTTAACAAATATTTCTTTTAAAAGTCATGCCTATCTCATGTCATTTAAGCCCCTTTGAACTAGATCATTCTGAGGTTATTCAATATTTTAAGCAACTCAAAAGTAACAGAATAATGAATCATCTTATTATTTTCAAAGGCTTAAAATCCAATACAGTTTTAAAATTTGTAGTCTGCTGTGAGCCAGACTGCATCTAATTGTCCTTACAATCACATATTTCAATGAAATGAGGTAGGAGACTACATGGCATAATGGCTGGCTTCAGAAGGGCGCTCCAAAAATACTTAAAATTTGGACACTTATAACAATTATTTATTTATGAATTGCTGACTACATTCTTTGGTTGACTTTCCATTAATTGAATATATGTTTTGCAGTAGATTTAGAGCACAGTAATACTGCATTGTATGTCTCATTGATCTCCTTTATAAATATTAAAGTAAATGAACTCTTTCCAGTTTGTTAACATAAATAATTTATCTCTGGAGCCTGAAAACTTACTGGAAATTCCTTACATTTTAAATAAAGCATCTCTGCCCTTAAAGTATTCAGACAAATGGTAGTGACAGAAGAACAGAATAGCACTATATTAACTAGCCTAATATTAATAAGTAACTTTGAAAAATAAACATTTAGTCATATATTTCCATATTTATTACAGCTTAACTTATACATACAATTCCAAAATTAAGATTTGATGCAGTGGTAATTTACTAATCCTAAATCTCTTTAGTTACAAATATATATTATAGATACACATATAGCAAAAATAATGTATAGGCCACCTGTAATGTGTAAGCAATATCTTAGGACTGGTGCATGACCCGCACAATTTCCAATGTCTCTGTATGTACACGATTATATATGACGTGTGCAGCAGCCCATGTGTAATGTCCTAAATGTGTCTTAAGCATTACATGTGATATGTCACTGTTAAAATAGGATTGGTCAAAAATGTATGAAGCTGGGTTTGAGAGTGGAAAGATTCAACAAACTATGGGATTAGAAAACTTATAAGAATTGGAGAGAGCAAAGGAACAGATTCTCCTTTTTAATCCTCAGAAAGAAATTCATTTTTTTTTTTTTTTGATACAGGAACAGAACTCAGTTGCTGCCCTGCTCAGCTAAATCCCTAGCCCGTGTTTTGATGCCTTGGCTTTTACATGGCAACAAAAATTTCAGATTTCTGATATCCAGTATTATGAAATGATAAATCCATATTTCTATAATCCTCTGTCATTGTGCTAATTTGCCACATACTGAGGACTGTTAGCATATGAACTTCAAATGCAGCTAGCTATTTTGTATTTTTATTTCCTTACTCTAAGAGTGAAAAATAAATAAATGTGCTGGACAGGGAAAAAGATTAATATAATATTCTGAATGTAGAATTATCAGTTAAGGCTTCAAGAAAAAAATTTTGTGAAATATTTTATTTTAAACTTATAAAGATTGATAAATTATGTATTTGTTTTATATCATGCCTGTCTGTGTGATTATTGACTTAATACTAAGATTTTAGTCAATAACGCATTATCTTTGCAGAGCAGGGACTAAACCATAGGTTTTAAAACAATGAAAAATGAAAGGATATTTGCTAAATAGAACATAATAACTTTTAGTATTTATGCTATAATTGAACTTAAGTATCTACTACAAGGTGGAGTATAAAATGAAAATATACAAATAAAGCCTTTCTCATCATGGCAGTTAGCTCTTCAGACAAGTGTAAACAATGTAATAATTTGATCTTGATCCAACACCTCTTTATCCAAAAGCACAATCGTTTGATTATTCTTAATTTATTTAAGATAAAAACAGGTCTCATTGTACCTATATTGAAATTCTTTCTTGATTGAAGAAAGTAACAATTTAAACTTGTTGAAGGCATAAAAGCAAAACTGACACAGGAAAGTACCATCTATCTTGAGGAAGCAATGAAAAAGTATCTGGTACTTGCTTGCAATAGTCTACAGGTGCTGGAAATCCAGTCTAGAGGCATCTGTGGAACAGCAAAGCAATACCCACGAAGCAGCATTCAACAATACTCTGTCAAAAAAATCTGTCCTTGAAGAAAGAATAGAGGTCAGAGAAAAGAATATGCTAGCTGATGCGTAGGTAGGTGACAAACTCAAGTATCATGATTACAATATTTTTATCAAGTTTGAGGCAGACACACACACACACACACACACACACACACACACACACCCTAAAAGAATCTGGAATTAAATTCAGCAGTGTTTGTGGGCTTTCTATCACCATAACAAATACAGGAAAATGAATCAAATAAAAGAGAGAAAAGGTTTCTGCTGGCTCATAGTTTTAAACTCACTAAAGTCTGGTCAGTTGGCCCTTTTGTTCATGGTTCCTTCAGAGATCTGATTTAGGGGTACAACCTCCATAATCAGAACTTTGATGAGGCCCAGCCCCTAAAATTGCATACCACTTGAGAGGAAGACCTTGGCACATGGATTGGGGAATTATTTAATAGCCAAATTATATGATTACCCTATTCATTAATACTTACTAGCCTGATTTTTAAAATGCAATCCACACTTTATATAATATAGTATTTTTATTATTTTAACTAATGCAAATGTAACAACCATTATCAAACTCAAGATTTTATGAGATAGAGTGCTAAGTCTTCACAGTGCTATTTCATTATAAAATAGTCTTTTTTAAAGTTTCATAACTGTAACTGTAGTCATCATACACCCTCATCTTTTATGCCAATACACGGAGCTGTCTGAGGTAAGTTGAGTAGATTCTGTAGAATGACAGGGAGGATGGGTTGATTGTAATAATTGCATAGCAGGTAACTGCAAACGAGTATATGCAAATTGCAAAGTTGAATCAGGTTCATGTGTTTTCTTCAGGAAATAAACACCCTTTGATTAGAAGACTCAGGCACTTGAGTTATCCCCACAGCACCATGCTCATGACACAAAGGTAATAAAGGAATCAGGGAAATGCCAGCATAAAAATTGCATGAAGGAAATCCCGTTTGAAAATTCCCATAAGTTAGATTTCCTTTTTAAAGAGATTTTTCCCACTATAAATATAGCCTGCTTTGTTCTTGATGTGTTTTTTGTCAATTTGAATGTGGCCTGCTCCCAAACAGAAATATCTAACCATGAGAATTTCTGGAATTCAGGCATGTATTGTGGAGAAACTGACTTACATTAAGACTTCTTAATATAAAAGATATTAATATATGGTTTATAAACTTTTCTGTCATTGCTTGATTATTTTTAGTGCTAATTGATTTTTATATGTTCTTTAGGTTACCTTCAAGAAAATTATCCCAAAATCTACAATCTTTATTATTAGATAATTCTATTTGTGCCTGTAATGAAAAATATTCATTTTCCAAGGTAAATTTACTAGATCACAGATTCACTATCATTATTAGACAGAAGATATCTTTGATAGACAAAAAACTAAAATAAGAAGTATTCTAGAAAGGTGCATTTATGTATTAGAATTAACACTCTCTTTTTTTTAAGAATTAACACCTCCTTTATCAAAAGTTTTGATGCTTACTATTCAAGTCATGTTACAAATCACCTTCTACACACTCAGGGATTGGTTTATACTCTCTCCTCATTACTAGCGCACACTATAGGGTAAAGTGACAAACTTGGTATTCAAAAACAAAAGAGCAAGCCAGTTGTGATACTGAACCAACAAAAACTGCTAAAATATTTGATTATTTATTTATTTATTTATTTGGTACTGTGGATCAAATTCTTGCTCTTATCGCTGCCAGGCTTATGCCGCCTGCCAAAGCCCTGGCCCTCTATTTAATATTTCTAAAAAGGTGTCTTCAACAGACATTCAAATGTAATCTGCAATCGTTTTAATTTGTTATACAAGAAAATTTATCACAGCCACCTTCCCTTAAAAGTCATTCTCTGCTCATATTTATCTAATTACCATCCACAAAGTATATAATATCCATTATGTATTAGGAAGACATAAAGTTCTTGTAACTTCATGCTAGGAAGACACGAAGTTCTTGTAACTTCATACTAAAAATGTCTTAATAATCGCTGTATTTGGCCTTCACACATGGTTACTCATGCAGAGATGGTGAATAACTGTGGAAAAGAAGGAGCTTGTAGAATTTTCTAAGTCTTACCCATCCTGAGAAACATGAGGAGATTTTTGAAACTAGCAGTTAAGGGATAGGATTCTCACCCCAACTAACTATATATACTGATACCTGTGAAGCAAGCCACTGCACTGAATTTAACAAAGTGTAATAGAAGGGTCACACACCAAATGCCTGCCGTTTTGGTCTTCTAAATATGTACTTCTTGTCATGACATACCAGCTATTACAATACTGCCCTTTTTTAAAGGGTAGTAAATAAGATAAAAAAAATGTCACAACAGTCATGCTACAATGATACTATGCTGTATATGGATGGATTTCAAAATTTCCATGTAAATATATGTAAGTGTTCATTCCTATTGTTTTAAGATTTTTTTTTTCTTCTTCATGTTCTGTATGGACTTAGAGTTTGGTATCTCAATACTTTATGCCTATGATGTCTGATATTTAGACAAATAGTGTGAATAAACCAAACTGCATATGTTGCAGGGTAATAATCAACTGCTCTTCTGGATGGTTAACAACCTAGTTTGCAGATCAAAAATTGGACCAAAAAAAGGGCTGCAAGGTCAGCCAACATTTTGGGCCTAGCCTTTCAAGATCAGTGCAGGCTTAGCACATAGGAGAATTTGTTTCTTTTTAAAATTATTTTTCTTGAAGAACAAATAACAATGAGACAGTTTCAAGACAAATTAACAGGACAGATTCGATAAATTAATACATTGCAAAAAGTTTTTGTAATGTTTTGGTGTCGAACATGGTGCATACATGATACTATACTTACAAGCATTGTTATAGCAGATGTCTCTAATCAGTGAATAAAGAGAGTGTAGCTATATAATTATCTTATCTTTTATATCTCAATTATATTGCAGATTCAATAATTAATACTTTCTACCTTGTTATTTCCCTAGTGTTTGTCCATAGTACTAGAAGCCAACATAATATCTTGTCCAACCACTATTAGTGCAAATCTTGCTTCTCATAGAATTATGCAGAAGCACAGCATATTTATCCTAACTGTACTGTTTAGACCCATACATTATGATTCTTCCTTTCAATACCCCCTTTTTTTGTCTAGACCTATCAAAGAGGAGCACTCAATTGTCATTAAACCAATTTAAGTGCCTGAACTCGGTGACACAATCCAGCACGGTTCAGCATTCCACAAAAACACTGAGTTGTTGGAAGAAGTTGTTGACTATAGCCATTTACAGCTCAACGTATTATTATGGCCCCACATTATATACATCATTTTATACTTCTCTGCTGGATGGTTAAGACAGAGATAGATCAAGACCTATATACCAAGAGATGTAGCTTTTGTTTCTGATGAGGTCAGTGACATTGCCTCAGGGTTTGTCTTATAATCCTGTACCTTACTCTGTACATCCTTTGTCATGTCATCCTTGCGGATGAGTCACAGCCAATGCTTCACCAGTTTGCTCTCCATCAGAGGCTGAGAGAAAGTTTTCTTTCCATGTGACTCTCCCCAGGCACTATACAACATCAATCTCTGTCCTCTGCGGCTCCATAATCTCCTTGATCTAAACATTAAAACAGAAACACTCAATCTCCTGGAAGAGAAAGGAGGAGGAACTCTTGAACATAGGGATAGGTAAAGAGTTCATGAACTAACATATATTTGCACGGGAAACACTTGAAACAATCAACAACTGGGATCAACTGTTCTTGAGGAGTTTCTGCACATCAAAAGAAATTGTCAACATAGTGATAAGACAGCACACAGATTTTGAAAAAAATCCTAACTAATAAGCAATTAGATAAAGGTCTTCTGTCTAGAATATATAAAGAACTAAGATATAACAGGGCCCTCAAAATTAAAGACCCAATTCAGAAATGGGCATCTGAGATGAATACACATTTCTCAAAGGACAAAATTAAATCAGAGAATAAATATATGAAAAATGCTCTACATAACTAGCCATACATGAAATGCAAATAAAACCAACATTGAGATACCATCTCACTCCAGAAAGAATGGCTATCATAAGGAAATCAACAAACAACAAATCTTGGAGAGGTTGTTGGGAAAGGGGAACACTTCTCCAGGGCTGGTGCAAATGTGAACTGGTACAACCATTGTGGAGGTCAGTGTGGAGACTCCTCAAAAGTGTAGGATCGGAAACTCCATTCAAGCTATCTATCCCCCTACTGGGAATTTTCCCAGAGGAACTGAAAACATTATAACTAAGTGATATATGTGTACCTATGTTTATAGCAGCACAATATGTGATAGCAAAATCTTGGAAACAACTAAGATGTCCATCACATGGGGAATGGTTGAAAAAGATGTGGTATTTCTAAATAATGGAGCATTACTCAGCTATAAAGAATGATAAACTTGGACCATTTATATTCAAGTGGATGCCACTTGGAAATATACTCATAAGTGAAATAAACCAGACAAAAATATGCAAATATTGCATCATCTCCCTAGTATAAGAAGACAAAAGAATATATACAAATAGAGATGTATAAGAACAACTAAAGACAATTGAGTCAGATAGTTAGGGCAAACTGAACGGCATATGCTGCAGGGTACTAATCAGCTTTTCTTCTGGATGGTTAACAACCTAAGTTCACAGATTAAATTTGGAGAAATAGAAGAGCCACAAGGCCAGCCAACATTTTGGCCCTAGCCTTTCAAGGTCAGCGAAGTCTCAGGGTATAGGAGAACCTGTACTGTAACATCATGAAACTCAGTTGTGCCCCAAATTTTCTGATCAAGGAGATTATGGAGACACAGAAGAAAGAGATTGATGATGCGTAGTGTGCCTGGGGAGAGTCACAAGGAGAGAAAACTTTCTCTCAGGCTTCCACAGAGAGAGAGCAAAGTGGCCAAGCAATGGCCATGACTGATCATGGCCACAAGGCTGACACTGACAAGGGATCTACAAAATGCAGTACAGAGTTACAGGATGAACCCAGAGGGTAGCTGATGGAACTTAGCAGAGAAAAAAGTTACATTTTTGTTATATAGGTCTTGCTTTAGCTCAGTCTTAACCATCCAGAAGAAAAGTATAAAAATGGAGGTATGTAAAGGAAAATCATATTAATATAATGAACTGTGAATGACTCAAGTCAACAATTTCTGTGGGTAACCTGCTTCTATTGTGGACTGCTAATCTGTGTTGAATTGTTTTATTAATATATATGTATATATATAATTTGTTTTATATATATATATATATATATGTATATATATATATATATATATATATATAGCCATCCATGTTTTGAAAATCTGTAATATTTGTGTCTTTTAATGTTACCTGTTTGTCATTTTTTCTCTTAATTTTTGCTTCTATTTTTCACACTTCAAGTTAAAATACAAATCTATAAATTTAAAAAATAAAAAAAGAATTATCTAAGTCTTGGAAACAAATACAGAGTTGAGAATATAGAATGAGCTCAAGTTCCTGGAATGATGCTACATCCAGAAGTCTTCAAATACATATCCTCTTTAGCAAGATCAAAACTCTGAGGATATACACATATCTCGTTTATACTCCTTCAGACACAGACTGTACATAAAACATAAAAATAATTGATAATCATTCATGTTTTGATCATTCAAGCCCATTAAAATGATACATAGGAAAAACTCAAATCATATATAATAAGCAGTAAAATTATTAACAATATTAAATAATTCATAAACATGCATGATTCTTCTTTTTGTGGTATGATGGTTAGCCTTGGTGAACCACCATTATTTAACATATTTGTAGAGGCTGAGGTTATTTTAAACGTAATGATTTGCTTTAATATCTACGTACAATCTGAGAGTAGGAGTTGCATAATTTGCCACAGGTTATTTTTAAATCTCTAAGTATGTTGGTGTTTAATACAACTTTTTAAAGTTGTTGATATATTACAACTGCCAATTTCGATTGGGTTGAAAGTATAAGAAACAGGATGCATAGAAAACTCCAAAGGAAGAGCCAACAGGTTCCCTGTAGAAGGAAAACAGAAAATGTGTTGAAAAGAGACACCATCCCAGGACAGGTGGTTATTCTTATTGCTTTTGCTAAGAAACTGCTTGACATATATTACCAAGAAATTTTAAAAAACTGCAATTACTAATCTTAGTAACCATACTCTAAAAGAAAATTTTTGAATTTATCTCATATATACATGGAATTTCATTCTTTAGGCTATATTGAGTTTTTAAATTGTTTTAATTTTTAACTAGTGAATAAAAATATAAATGCATGTAATAATAAATTAAGGTTTTCATTAATTTTAATCAGAAAATAAGACATCGAATTTTTAAAAAACAGATTTACAATTCATTTCACTATAAAAATGGTATTTGTTGCTTGTTAGTAAAGCAAATTAAAGAACTCTATATTTTAAGTGTGTGCTATGATTTTCTTCCTTAAAAATACAGGCAGTTAATGGAGATTTCAAACGCCTGTTATTTCAAATTTCTCTTTATTATGAAAATACTTTAAAGTACAAGGTCTCCAAATGTTTTCATATTTATCTAAAACTGTGATATTGTAATGCATCTCAGTAATATTAATTGAATTTCAGACATTTACAATTTTGTGCTTTCTTGGTGATATAATTCATTGAGTTTTATCTTCTTGAAATCATGCAATGTAACTTCAGTGTTATGGTATTCTCAAATGCATCACTACTTCTGACTCATAGTACTTACAATATGATATGCATAATGCCATTTCAGTCAACCACAGATAACATTTAGAAAAATGTAAAGCTTATAGCCCAAGTGGGTCAAGGGCTTAAGTACCTAGATCTGCATGAGCACACAATATAAATTTCAAAAGAAGAAAAAACTATCTTAATGAAGTATTTCTCAGAGACTTTCCCTGTTGTTAAGTGACACATGACTGTATGAGAAATTGTGATGTCCTGAGTCTTCACTGACCTTGAAGTCATCTGTCCTTGTAGCTCTTCTTTTTCTCCAATTTTTGGTCTGCAAATTTAAGTTATTAACCCTCCAGAAGAGAAGCTTAATGATATTATTACCCTATAAAATAGATACTTGAGCTTAAACTCAATGTTTGTCTGAATACCAAACATCTTAGACAGCATGGAACAACTGTTTTCCATCAAGTATTGACATATTAAAGTTTACATTCCTACAGAATGTGAAGAAAAAATAGTTTTTAAAAACTGGAATAAACAATATTTTTACACAGAAATTTAGAAATCTTTAGCATATACAGGATTGCAGTAAGACAGTCATATGGCATTTTTTTCTTGTCTTGTTTTCATTTATTACCTTTTCTAAAAACAAACAGTATAGCAGTAATTGATCTGACATGACAAACAGTATGTATTTGGAAAACAAGAATGACAGGCATTCCGAACTAGGACCCTAGTGTCATACATTACTATGTAGTGCAGTTTCTTAGTTCAAAGGTATCAACAATATAGTTAGTCAGGGTGAGAATCCTAAAAATTGACTGCTATTTTCAAAAACTTGCTGAAGATTGTTAGGATCATTGCCTTAACCATCTTGTGCTTATAAATGTATGGTTTTGCCCCTGTCATATTTCCTAGCTTTTCTCCTTGCCCTCTCTTCATTGTTTAATCCTTAAATTCTTGGTTTATTTTAATTGTGTTATACCTTTCTGTTTTTGTTTCTTCTTTTGAGATTCATGACATAAAAGAACCTACTGGAACATCGTATAACTCAGTGATGTCCCAGATTTTCAAGATTATGTGGGGGCCAGGGTGATGGCTCAGTGTAATAAACACTTCCCTGGCAAGTGTAAGGGCCTGAGTTCAGTCCCAGGTTCCACCAAAAAAAGATTATGGAGCCACAGAGTAAAATGATAAACAATGCAGAGTGTGTCTAAGGAGAGTCACATGGAGAGAAAGCATTCTCTCAGGTTGTCACAGAGAGCAAATTGGTCAAGTAATGGCTGTGACTCATCCACATGGCTGACACTGACAAGGATCTACAAACTACTGTACAGGGTTTCAGGGTAAATCCTGAGGGGTTTTTGTATCTGATCTTATCAGATACAACAGTTACATTTCTTGTTATATAGGTCTTGCTTTATCTTGGTCTTAACCATCCAGCAGAAAAGTATGAAAGTGAAGTACAAAAAGCAAGCCATATTAATATGCTGAGCTGTAAAAGCCTCAAGTCAATAACTTCTGACATTGTCAGTCCTACAGAAAATCTACTAGTATTATGGACTACTGTACTATATTGGATTATTGTGCTAAATTCACACACCTACAATATTTAAATGGCAAGTGAATACCCATCTCTGACAAAACCAAACAAAAGAGGGAATACAAATGAAGGACCATTTTGTTTCTGTATATACAAATTAGGATAGATATACAGCTACTTTCTCTTAATTCAATGAGAAGAAAGGTTTGTACTAATAGTGTTTGGATAGGATATCATGTCTTCATCTTGTACTAGGAATAACCACTATAAAGACAACAATGTGCAATCTATTAATTATTGAAACTGTTCTATTAATTGTTTTTGAATGTGTTATTGGTATTTGTTTCTCAATAAAAATAATAAAAAAAGAAAATTTTTATTTCTTTCTTTATTATTTTTATGGTTAAAATGGTTAATTGACGTTTACTGTTAATGTCCAGTACTGGGTGAAGAGATGCCTGATAGATTAATTAATATGTTTCTGAGGAGGCTCTGGGAGTTTCCAGAGGTTACTGATATGTGGGCCAGCCAACTAGGAGGAAGACCTGCCCTGACTGGAGTGACACCGTTTAATAGGCTTGTGGCCAGGATGGAATAAAGGAGAAGAATTAAGTTAGCCTCAACCTTTAAAGCTCCAGTTTTCATGAATAGGTATGTTTTTCCTGCTATCATTGCCTGTGGACACCAGACTCAGATTTTTCAGTCTTCCAACATAGACTCATATGAACAACTCTCCAGGAGCTCACAGGCCTTCAATTTCAGTTAGGGGCTACATCCTTGATCCTTCCAGATCTGTAGTTTTGAGCCTCTTATTCTGACCAGAGCATCTGATTCTGACTTTCTACCATGCACAGGATCATTATATGTCATTATGCCTCTGGCTATGTAAGCCTACTTAATAAACTATCTTGATCACTAGCTATACATAGATAATGAATAGATAGATAGATAGATAGATAGATAGATAGATAGATAGATAGATTATAGATAGATAGACAGACAGATAAAAGCTGAAGAATATATACTGAAATTTATCTTGAAGACACTAGATCAAATTTAGGAAATATAGCATTAAGATAAACTAATTCCCCAAAACAGTTCATATTCAATATTCATGAAAATATGTAATCTATATTCAGTACATATATGACCATTTAACATCATAGCTCAGTGGACTTAAAGTTAGTTGTTATAATTTTTCTTGGTTGGTTTATTGTCACCTAAATGAACTTTACACTAAATAAAGGGGAAACAGGAAAGCTTCTCTATTAAGCCATAGATGAAGCCATCTACATGCTGTAGGATATTAGGACACTTGAATGGACTTATGATATAAAACTTTTCCCTGCAGCTTACTAAATCCCAGAGCATTACAAAGACAGGTGAAATTCTACCTTTTCGTCTGTAATTCAGATTAGAGGTTTATGGAGGTGAAATGAACAAAGAAGCTTTGGTTACTGCCCAGTGAATCCTTAATCACACTTGTGGCTACCTTCAATGAATAAAATAGTCATGTTTGCAACAAACAAAAATTCTACATTGATTACCTGGGTTATTGTAGATAAAGCTTAAATGAAAAACACTAACAGCTATGATATCTGTAGAGTAATAAAAATGAATAGCAAAATCACTTCTGAGGTTAGCACCACTCTACAAAACTTGGAAATGCAAGAAAGGTGCTGCATGAAGTGTTCTCATTCAACTTCCTTGTTTATTCTCATATAAAATTGAAACATAATTTAAAGAATAAATGATGGATTATTGCCTTCTCTATAACATGTTGCCTCCCAATTTACCTATTTTCACATATCAAGTTTTATAACTGGAATAGTTTCATACTGCTTCATGCCAAACCTTGTATGTATCCACTAATCCCGATAATTATCTTTGCCCCTGTAGTGTACATAATTTTGTACAGAGGGAAACATGGCTAGAAATATATATCTGTACTGGAAGCATAGTTTATTGATTCATAGACAGTGATTTATGATTTGTCTGAATATTCACCGATTCTAATGAAACAGAGAGGAGAACTGTTTACATGAAAATGAAAGGAAGCTATAATTTTTATTTCAGCTCATAATTTGTAGAGCTTTCAGTCTATAATAAGCTGGCCCAAAAAAGGTAAGCATGGCTGAAGACAAACAGCTAATAGTCCTGCAGGAAGAAGGCAGCAAGAAGCTAGCCTCCTTTTCCTATCATGCCAGCATGGCAATAAGCCTGTTGAATGGTGCCACCAGTACCCAAATTGGGGCTTTTGTTTACAGTAAACCCATGCTGCTACACCCAGAGCCATGCTAATTCTAGCTAGTTGACTAATTTTGTACCATACCACCTTAATCACAGTATCACATGTCCTCAATCCAGCCAGCTGTAAAAAGCCCCACTTAGTGGGTACATGAGGCTTTTGAGGGATACTTAACTACAAGCCATATGGTCCTTGAAAATATAGTGAATGTTTAAATTGAAAGAAATTATTGCATCTAAAGATACAATGTCCTTTATTTTCCTCAACACAAATACTCTCCTTACTTTGATTTGAATATGTCATCATTCTTGTCTCTTTCCGAAGTAGCTCTGGAAGTCCTCTTTCACAAGTGTATTCATGAATTGCGACTAAAATATATGGTGAAGGTTGCTGCCATATATAATACAACAAAAAGGAAGGCTTGAAAAACATTGTAGTGTCTTCTCATACACCTCTTTCACTGGCTCTGACATAGAACAACTTCAGGCTCTACTCCAAGATCAAAATGACCATGGAACATATATGCATTAAATCAATTCAGGACATCAATATACCATATGCAGGACCTAAAGATACTTCTAATAAAGGACTTCCAAAAATTGTTCAGTCAGTGGAAAGAATAGTGAGGTAATTATGTAATAAAACAATAGATAGAATGTGATGAGTATCAAAACAATGTGTCTTCTACTGTAATTATGTCTAAAAATTTAAACATGATGCATTTTTAATCATACTTTATATGTTATTCTAGAATAGAACTACTGCAACTTACTAATTTTTGTGCCTTCTTTTCAGATTGAATTTAATTTGTTCTAATTATCTATATTTTCCTCTATTGGAACAAACTAAAATATTTAAACGAACATCTGCTTGGAAAAAGATCGTGTTTCAGTCTTAATGCCTAACCTTCTTGGAAATAATTTTCAAAACTATTGCAGAAATTACATTTTAGAGAACTTTAGAAACAAATGTAATGCAGAAAAAAATTAAAAATGCATGTGGAATGCAAAGAATGGCTAATACTTAGAAGGAGTTACCTGGAAAGAAGGAAGCACAAGAAACATAGTGAAGCCTTAAAAATTCAGGCAAAAATAACAATATATGTGCTCATTATGAAGTGCAATCAGTAAAGGATAAAGAAAATGTTCTAATTAAAAGGAAAAAGGAGGAATGGAATTGCCCGGGTCCTGCTGGGTAATCACTCCAGCCAGCGCCCAGGTCTGGCGTATCAGTGGGACTACCTGTTGGTCTGCTGGATCATAATTTCAGCCAGCACACAAGCCAGATGTGTGTGGAACTTCCTCCATCAGACAGACCCAGTGTGAAACCCTGGGGCAGAAGTCCTTCCAGAAAGGCTAGAAGCAAGACTCACCCAGCTGATTTAGGAGCAGAACATCTCCCCAGAGTGGTACAGTGGGTTCACCTCTAAGGGCTGCAGTACGGAGAAGTGGAGCACAGCAGCCATACATATCCACTGGGTCGAGTTTGAACTTGGTAGATCCAGACCTGGTGCTAAGCTAGTAACTCTGAAAAGCTTTAAATCAAAGGTCAGAAAAAAGTGCTATGCAAAATGTCAAAGACAAGGAGCAAAATGTATTCTCAGGCCCCAAGCCCACACAGAACAAGTGCAGGTGACAATAACATAGAATAAATTGGAAAGCACACAACTGAAATCTTTGAAATAATAGCACCTGAAATAAAGAAACAACTGCAGAATGGTGTAGAGGAAATCAGGTAAGAAATAAATTCTGAAGTAAAAAAAGAAATGTTAACTATAATGAAAGAAGTACTAAGTGCTTCTTAAGAAGACATTGATAAAAAAAATAGAGGAGAATAAAAAAATGATGGAATCCTTGAATGAGCAATATAGGAATGAAATAGAATGCATAAAGCATATTCAAAGTGACACATAGGAAACTGAAACCTCAATCACAAGGTGGCACAACCATTTGAATAAAAATTAAAATAGACTTTCAGACCTTAAAGACATCATTGCAGCTAGTAAAAAGGCAAGAAAAGATCTCTTAAGAACAACTAGGATGTAGGAAAAAAGAATACAACATCTGCAAAAGAGTGCAAAGATGAACAATGTAAGACTAATAGGCATCAATGAGAGAGGAGTCAACACAAATGATATAAAAAGCTTTTAAAAAGAATAGGGACAGAAATAACAGCAAATTATTTCCCAAATATGGGGAAACAATCTGGCATTCAGGTAACAAAGACATATAGAATTCCAAGTAACATCAACCAAATTAAAACTACACCCAGACATATACTAATCAAGATTCCAGAAATTCAGCACAGGAACAGTATACTAAAAGCCACTAGAGAAAAAAAAAAAAAAAAAAAAGATCATATTTGGAGTAAAACCCATCAGAAAAACAGCAGGTTTCTCTTCATAAACCATCAAGTCAAGAAGAGCATGAAGCAAAGTCACGCAACATATCAAATTCCAACCCAGACTGTTATACCTGGCAAAACCCTTTCAAGTATAATGGAGAAGTGAAATACTTTCATGAAAAAGGACAACTAAAGAATTTCATGGCAAAAAATACAAACCTACACAGACTAGTAAAAGGTGTTCTACAGAGGGATCAAAATGACCACAACTTCATGAATGAGAACAACAGAAAGAACCCATCATATAGGGAAAACAATTAAACTCAAAAAAAAAGAGGTATTTGACAGCAGTTGTTCAATTATTCTTTTGTATACAGCAGCAAAATATTTCCATCAGCATACTTTACAAATGGACTTCTGAACCCTATGGGTCATGATTCTGTCTGGGTCTACAAGGTGGATATCAAGGAAATAATAGTAGCTCAGTTCCACAAGTGACACCTGGCCACCAGTAAGTCATGGACACTGTGCATGTCCACAACATATAGGCACTTTGTGTTATATCCTATCTCTCAACTGTTGGACATGCTGGTCATATATTTCCCATTCCAGTGTGTTTGTTATGTTTTATTCTTAGTAATTCTTTACTATCATGAAAACTTTTTCTTATTCGAGATTTTTGTATATATTAACCTAATCTAACACTATTTGAGCACTTGAACTGATCACAGATTCATACATAATATACACTACATTTTGGCCTCTTAGACTCACAATTTAATTTTTGAATATTATTTTGAAATATTTAATTTTGAATTAATTAATATTTAATTTTCTGACTATTGTTTAATTTTTGTTTGATGATTTATACTCTTTCTTTCACATACAATCTACTTATAAGATATGGTGTGGTATTTTTTCCTAGTATCAGAAACATTTAAAAGTGTATTTCCATTTTCCATTGACTTAATATTAGTTTTTCCTTTTCTTATACATACACACAAACACACACACACACACACACACAAATGAAAAAATGTGTATATAACCTGATATAAGATTGATAGTGTTTTGTGGAAATCTTCAATGACCTTTTAAATGTGTTCATCTAATATAATTATATTCACATAGTCCTGCATCACTACCATTTTGAGAGCTCTTTATTCTTTATCCAGGACCATACAGCAACTTCTCTCACCTTCTGGATTATGCTATGTTATTTTCTGCATGTTACATCTGAGGTATTAGAATATTTCAAGTTTGTATAACTGGAAAATATTTTATTTTCAGTTTTCAACATTTTATTTGATAAGCATAAAATTCAATGAGGATGTATGCTTTTATCAGTCCTTTGAATAAATAATTCTAGTTTCTTACCCACTTGCTCTTTTTTTTCTAATGTGGAATACAATGCTATTTAATTTTGTTCTTCCATAGCTTACTTTTTTTTCTATGTATATATTCAATGATTTTTTTACAATTAGTTTTGGACAATTTCATTTTTGTGTATCTCGGTATGATTTTATTCATATTTCCTCTGCAAGAGGCTCATTTTCTTGGAAATGTGGCGCTACAATTTTAATTTAAATTAATAAAATGTAAGTCTTTAAATATTTAGTGCCTACCGCATTCTACTTTGAGAATTCTAATTGTATGATTATAAACTTTTTGATTTTGGCACACAGTGATCTATTATATGACTGAAACGTAAACTCTTCATTTTCATTTTAGACAATTTTTATTGTTATGTTCATTTACATTTGTAAATACTTTTTGCAATGTGTAATCTATTATTAATCTCATGTTCTGTAATTATTTCAGAAATATTTTTCTTAAATTCACTTTGTCTACATCTCATACCTTTCACATTTCAATATTTGCCTACAATTTTTAATTTGCTATATAATTATCATTGATTTTCAATAAAGTTAATAATGAGTTAAAAAAATAAAAGAAAAAAGGACATAAAATTCAACAAATGTCTATGTAGATGGAACATATTTTCAGTAGCAAACAGTTTTTTCCAAACTTGTAAACAATCTCCTAATTTCGTTCTGATTAAACTGCCATGAAGAATAAAAGTGACACCCATAGTTCAATGATATAGCTTGGTCGCATGCATATTTATGTGAACTCAGTAATGAGTTCCATAATTAAATGCGCTGTTAGAATGGAGGGTCAAGCTGGAGGTGGATCACTGGGTACGCCTTGGGAGTCTGTTTCTCCCTGCCTAGCCCTCCGTATTCTCTTTGTTTCTCATGTGCCATGGGTTCATATCTTCAACCGAGACCTTCTGTCATCTTGATCCTACCTTGGAGCCAGCCAACAGTGGACTGAAATCATGAGATAAAATAAACCTCTCATCAATTTGTTGGTGTTGAGTAATTTTTTTCCAGGCACAAGAAAATAAGATGCCTACCTACTCCTAATTTAAGTCATGCTTTACTATTATAGTACTATATTTCAGATATCTAACAGAAAGAAGTGGAAGATGAAATCAGTGTGCACTAAGTGAAAACACTGACAGTCTGGAGCTGTATAAAAGAATGTCACAAGTATAAGCATATTTTTAATGCATAATTCTAAGCAATAGGAGATGTAACATGATTTATAGAAAAACATGATATGTATAAAGAAAAATCATATTTATGAAAAATATCAAACTGTTTTGGAGAAGGATACCTACACTACTGTACATGCACTGAAGTGAATGCCTCTGATGTGTAGCATTTGAACAGGATAATATTAAAAGGCTTAATATTAGAGACAGGGCAGCAAATTGGTACAAACTAAAGAACTGCACTAAATGGGGAGAGGGACCTGTTTAGTGTTGTTTCTTATGAGGGTAAATCAAAGAATATTGTTAATTCAATTTTTGCATTTGAATTGTAGAATTACATCAAGGAATAATAGAAGTGAAATTTTGTTTACTTTGTTATGTACAGACATCTTCTAAAAATCACTTCACAATAATGTTTCCCAGAATTACAGTGTGAGGCTTATTTCTCTCTTCATTTTAAATAGTGAAAGCCAAAATGTGTGTGTGTGTGTGTGTGTGTGTGTGTGTGTGTGTGTTTGCACAAAAGAGAACACTGAAGTTTAAACAGCTTTCAATCTATAGGTTTCGAAGACTGGTACATATTTTAAGTTCCCTAATTTTCTGAAAACCTTTTATTCCAACTGTTCTATGTGATATATAAAATGATGATCAAAGATACATCTGTGTGCTACTCTTTACCAGTTTTGTTTCATTATTATAATCAAAAATTCAAATATCTTTTCTCAAGAAATTGATTTTGCAGTATAATTGTGAAACACTATATAAATTTTCAAAAGAATTGCATCACTTATAAGGTGCTGTAAATATGTTCAATTTAATATATATTTTAGGTGGCTATTGCTGTAACATTTCCCTTATGACTAGGAAGATATACCTTCTGTGGAATATCTTTGAAATACTATCAGTGGAAGATTTATATATTAAATTATGCAGGTGTTCAACAGCACAGTATGATTGATTCCTGAATAAATACAAATAATATGAGAAATATACATATTGACTTAAATATTTGAACAATATAGCATAGATAACATATAAACAACTATAATTTTTACAAAACACAACATTATCTATATCCTCTAATTTAACACAACAGAATGCCTAATGAAAGGAAGTGATTAATCAAAATTAAAGTTTTCGGTTGGAATGGATCTCTATGTCTACTTTAACTAAACTCTTATTTGGTGCAAAAGTTTCTTTATCTTATGTCTAACCAAGATGAACAGTAACTAAATCATCAAAGTAAACCTTAAATCCATTAAAAGTTGTGGTTCTCTGAAAGCTACAGAGAAGGTTTGTAACAAAAGCACTAAGGATGCAGTAACACTGCAGTGCGTCAGTGAGGGTCAGGAGCTATTGCTGACCAGGAAGTGGACAGAGTCACAGTGACTTCTGAGGAATCCTGCAGCAGCCAAGGTTGGGCAGCTTAAACTGTGGTTATTGCAGCATAGTCAGAGACCCCGGTGACAGTTTCAGCAGTGGCTGATTTAGAAAAGGCGTAGCAAAAGCATGGTTGCAAGAACACAGAAAAAGCCCATGTAATGATACTGAACACAAAATCTACATCCTTTCTCATCATCTGATGATACCATACAGGAAGCTGATTGACACTGTATAAAATGTAAATAAATCAAAATTGCAAAGAAAATTAAAAGTATAAATGACATATACAATTTTTGTCACTAACATGTGAAAAAAATTTTTTTCAATGTTAACAATAAAATAACCCATAAATTTGAAACTATGTGATCTCCCCTTATTCCTCTAAAGCAAGTTTCTAGTTAACATGAAGTTATTAATATATGTATATATATATATGCATATATATATATATATATATATATATATATATATATAACTGAAAAGAAGTAACATGTATACTTGAGGAAGACTTAATTCAAAGAAAGTATTTCACCTCCTCTGTAGAAATGAGTTACTTTCGTAGAATGAGTAACTAGCTGATACCATCTTAAACAAGTGTTTTTTTCAGGGCATTTACAATAATTTTTATAGTTTCATATACAGGAATACAGAATCAGTCATTTAAAAGAAAATATATATTACTGCATATATGACATGGTACAAATTCATTAAACTGTGAAGCACAAAAATACCAGGAAAATTTTAATTAGTATTTATTTTCCACATTTAATAACCACTTCATCTTTAGTTTCTGTTCTAAAATAAGAAACATCTTTTATAGTTCTTTCTTTTTCTTTTTTCTTTCAGCTCAAGTGGAGAAGATCCTGGAAATAAACCTCATTTTCATGAGTGTGGACATGCACGCTTTTTTAAAGCCTGTGCTAGGTATTTCATTGGGGAAGTGTTTTTTACTTTGAAAAACATCTCACTGCGAATTAATTCACATTAGAACAGCTTACTAAGCTTGCCATGTTACATTTACTGTTACATTTACAAAGCATATGTTCTTTTTAAATATTTACAAAGTTTTTAGCAAATTGTGCTGCACAGGACAGTTTCAAAATGTTTAAATATTTTTGAAGTATTAGTTCAGGCCTTTGAATCATGCACTTAACTGAGTTGAATGTAGAACTGTTTGTGTATATTCTCATTTCAGGTATGAAGAATTGCTTTGTTTTCATAATGCACAAAATACATGTGTGATAAAGTTTCATTATAATTAGAGCTGAGACTTCTGAGTGTGAGAACATTTCATCATTTATAAAAAGTTGGCATTGAACCTTTTATAGATATCTGAAAATCAAAATACTAAGTCATTTCCAAATGTTGTGCTTCCCAAATCTAGAAAACTCTGAGTGTACTGTACTTTGTCAAGAATATTATGAAACACTGAAGGCAAATTAAAAAAAAAAATTATGGGTTTGATGTAGGTAAGTCACTTGTGGGTGGTATGCAAATCTCAGTGGTGTAGCAATTTCCTACGACGCATAAGGCTGTGAGTTGAATCCTCAGTGTTACATAAAACACAATAATAATTAAAAATTAAATTAGATTTAAACTCTAAGCTAACAACTACAGTTTATAAAGAAGACTCAGAAACTAATATAATCAAGATGTTCTATATGAAGTAAATTTATAAGCCCTTAATTATATGTATGATTTTTAAAAATTCAATATATTTAAATAAACTTCAAAATTCAATGTGCTGAAGTATGAGATTTGAACATTGAAAACCTACAAGTCACTTGTGCAAGATCCATCAATAAGGGAGCTCTGTCCGTCTTGGCCAGTAGGCACCTATTGAACAGAATCTGAGCCCTGCAAGTTGGATGGCCTGGATCTGGTGTTGAAAGAAAGATACAAAGATGCTGAGCACAGGCCCCAGGGGCTGCTGTGTCTTGCTCCTGTGTGGCATACTTTGTGTGTGTGCTGCATTTTCTCTCCTCTCTTCTTTAGATTGCTTCTTTTACATTGGAGGACTTCTGTTTCATTCTTTGTTCTTCTATTGCTAATTTTTTTTTAAAAAGTTGAGCTTTTACATTCTTTGGTTGTTCCACTGAAAGAGGTGAATGGGACAAGAGTTTAGATAGGACCGCTAAATGTCCATCATCCAGTTGCAATGCTACTTGATAAGATCTCCTCCAGCTTGTTAGATTTCATCATAGAAACTTTCACTAGCATTTTTGGTCATTCATCATATTAGACATCTCTACCATTAATCACCTTATTCTTAGTGTTCTACTTTTGGAATGAATAACGGAACAACAGAACGTAATAACATTTTTTAAAATTCTTGTTCCTTCAATTTTTAAAATAAAATATATTAGTTTTATTCACAACTCAAAAAATATTTCCACCTTCACTATAAATGGATTTACATCCTAGAAGGTAACTTATATTCTTGAGATTGGTTTTTCTTTTTTTCCAAAAGATAACAAAATAATAACAAATTCACCATTGATTTTCAAGTAATCAGCAACCTTCAAGAGGAATTTGAAATATAGTAGCTGCTTTGCAGATCTAGTACAATGGAACAACCCTAGACTTTCTGTCAGGATCTAAAAATAAGACACAACTTGTGCTTGCTAGGGAAGTGCTTATTTCACTGTGTCATCTCCCTGGCTCCACTCCTTTCAAGTTGTTTACCTCAGATATTTTTTTCACATTGATGTAAAACTGACTAATACATGACTCATAGTTTATAAATGAGTAGAACCTACAATGGCAGGAATTCTTGTTTCTAACCTACCAAGATTAGAAAAGAAATGTTACATATGGCTAACTACAATACATTGCATCATTAGGACTTAATTTCAAAAGCTTAATTTTTGATGATTATTTCACAATGGATCATAAATAGATTAAAAATCCTAATATTTATAAGCTACATGTATTTTAGTAAGAGGGTAAAAATGATTACTACAGGTTAGGAAAGCCTAATTTTGATATTTAATTCCTAAAATTAAGAACTTTAACTGTGATGGCACTGCCAAGCATTTTAATTAGGAACTTTGTTGAATACGTTAACATGTGAGGGCTGATAGTTGGGAGCAGACATGGAATCAGATGATAATGAATTAAGGACTGGGCATTAAATATCACTGCAATTGTCATAGTTCAACTCCTTCATATTTCAGAAGGGCTCTAGCTTCATGTTTATGTCTTACTTCAATGACCAGATTTCCACTACAATCTTTTTGTTCAATAAGACTTATTAGGACTCTATTATTTTTAATAATTATTCACATAGGCTATATTTCCAAAATTATTATACAGATTTAATGCAATCCTGATCAAGCCATTAATAGCACAACTAGCCCAATTTGAAAAAAAATAATTCCAAAATCAATTTGGAAAAGACTCACGATAAGCTAGGCAATCCTGCATAACAAAGGAAAGGCAGCAGGCATCACAATCCCTGACTCGAAAGTGCATACAAGGCTACTGAAATTAAAAAAAAAAAAAGCATTGCAATGGCAAAACAAAACAATACACAAACAGATCCAAGGTTCAGTGGAACATGTTAAAAGATGCAGAAACAAATCCAAAGACATTCAGATACTTCTGAAAAAGGAACCAAACACCTTTACTGGAAGGAAGATAGCCTCTTTGAGTGTTGAAAACTGGCCAGAGTCTAAAACTAGACCCATATTCTTCACCATGCAGTAAGCTAAAAATGAAAAGGGATCAAAGATGTAATATTAACACAGAAACATTAAAAAATACTTAATGATCCAAATCCTGATTCCATAGGAAATATCACAAAGAATCAACAACTGGGATCCATTGTATAAAAAAAAAAAAAAAAAAAAAAAAAAAAAAAAAAAAAAAAAAAAAAAAAAAAAAAAAAAAGCTATGTACAACAAAAGAAATCAGGAGCAGAGTAAAGAGAAACTCACAGAGCATACTTTGGCAACTATTCTATTCAAGTGGCTATTGGTCCATTTCAATTAACTATTCAAGTGGCTATTGGTCCTTTTCATACATTGTTCAGCATTAGCATGGAATAAACTCTATTGACTGCAATATAAAATGCTAGGCAACACAAATCAGCCTTCAAAGTTTACCAGTGACTTCAAATGTGTCATGTAATAATGCTTACAACATTTATTTTTTCCATAATTTTATTGAAAATCAAATAGCAATGAGACAGTTTCAAAACAAATTAGTAGGACAGATTCAAAAATAAATACATCGCATACTGTTTTCTTAGTGGTTATTTGTTGTACAAGGTGCAGACATGATATTGTATTTACAAACACTATTAGAGCAGATCCCTATATCCACTGAATTAAGAGGATGTAGCTGTATATCTATCTTAACTATTTTGACAATACACATACAAAATGTTTATTCATTTGTGTCCCCTTTTTTATTTAATTTTGTCATTTAAATATTATAGACGTGTGAATTTAGCAAAATATTCCAAAATAGTGCAGCAGTCCATGATACTAATGGGTTTTCCATATGTCTGGCAATGTCAGAAGTTGTTGACTTAATTTTCAATTTTTTACAACTCAGCATAATACTTTATGCTTTACTTCTTATACTTCGTTTTTATACTTTTCTGCTGGATGGTTAAGACCAAGAAACAGCAAGACCAGTATAACAAGAAATGTAACTTTTGTATCTGATCAAAGTCAGTCAAATCCACTCAGGATTTATCCGGAAACCCTGCACTGCAGTTTGTAGAACCTTTGTCTGTGTCAGCTTAGCAGATGACTTCTGGCCATTGCTTGACCAATTTGTTCTCTGTGAAAGCCTGAGAGAATGTTTTCTCTCCATGTGCCTCTCTTAGGCACTACATCACTGATTGCTTTCCTCTTTGGCCCTATAATCTCCTTTATCAGAAAATTTGGGACACAACTGAGTTGCATAATGTTACAGTACAGGCTCTCATATGTCCTGAGTCTTAATTGACCTTGAAAGGTTAGGGCCAAAATGTTGGCTGTCCTTGTGGCCTTCCTTTTTATCTAATTTTTGGTCTGCAAACTTAGGTTGTTAACCCTCCAGAAGAGAAGCTGATTGTTATTACCATACAACTTAGGTTGTTGAGCTTAACCTTATTATCTCTCTGAATATCAAACATCTTAGGCTTAACAAGGAACAGGTATTTTTCATCATGTATTGATATGTTAAACTTTAAATCCCTACAAAATATATCATAAAAAATTTTAAAGTTAAAATATAATTTAAAAATAGGAATAAACAATTGTATATGTTTACACATAAGTATAGAAATCTTACCATATACAGCATTGCAATAAGACAATCCTACATTACTCCTTTTCTTCTCTTCTGCCTTCATTTACCACCCCCTCCTTTAAAAAAAATCTACCTAGGAAGCAGCACAGCAACAGTTGGTGTGTCATGACAAGCAGCACGTATTTAGAAGATCACAATGACAGGTACTACAAACATGAACCTACTATTACAAATAGCCATCTTCAGTGCAGTTGCTTAGTTCACAAGTATCAGTATATATAGTTAGTCAGGGTGAGAATCCTTGAAAATTAACGGCTAGATTTGCAAATCTTCTGAAGATTCTCAGGATCATTGCCTTACCCATTTTGTACATAGAACTCAATGGCTTTGCCTCTGTTGTGTTTCCTAGCTCTTCTTCTTACTCTCTCTTCATTGTCTAGTCTTCAAGTTTTTGCTTTCATTTCAATTGTGTTATACCTTTCTATTTGTAATTCTTCTTTTGAATTCTTGTACATAGAGAGTATACAATATTTACACGTTTGTGTGGTTTATTTCACTTATGAGTATATGTTTAAGTAGCATAAATCTGAAGGCTTTGAGTTTATCATTCTTTATACCTGAATAATACTCCATTGTGTAAAAATACCACATCTTTTTATTCCATTACTCAGGTGATGTGCATCTGGTTTCTTCTCAGATTTGACTATCACATATTGTGCTGCTATAAACATAGGTACACATATATCACTGTGATATGATGCTTTCAGATCCTCCAGGAAAATTCCCAGTAGGGGAATAGCTGGTTTGAATGGGATTTCCAGTCCTAGTTTTTTTTAAGGAGTCTTCACACTGATTTCCATAATGGTTGCACCAGTCTACATCCCACCAGCAGTAGAGAAGGATTCCTTTTTTCTCCACAGCCTCTCCAACATTTGGTGTAGTTTGATTTCTTTATGATAGCATTCTTTCTGGGGTAAGATGATATCTCAGTGTTGTTTTAATTTGCATTTCACAGATAGCTTGTTATGTGGAGAATTTTTTCATATATTCATTCACTTCTTTAATTTCACCCTCTGAGAAGTGTGTGTTCATCTCAGATGCCCATTTCTGGACTGGGTCTTTAAATTTTGGTGCCCTAATGTGTTTTAGTTTTTTATAAATTCTAGAGAACAGATCTTTGTCTGAATAATTATTTGTCAAGATATTTTTCCAAATTTGTGGGTTGCCTTTTCATTTGTTGGTTATTTCTTTTGACATGCAAAAACTTTACAATGAGAGGAGTTCCCAGTTTCTAATTCTTTCCAGTGTATTCTGTGTGATTTCCTGTATGTTCATGACCTGTTTGCCTACCCCTATGTCTTCAAGAGTTCCTCTTACTTTCTTTTCTATGAGATTTAGTATTTCATTTCTGTTTTCATGTTTAGATCTTTAATCCATTTTGACTTCATGCTCACTACATTTAAATTCTTCACAAATACTAATTGAATGATTGAATATGGTTGAAAGTTTCTTCCTTAATTTCCAGTACTTTAAAATATTTGGTTTTTTGTAAGAATTATTGAAACATGAAAGCTATGAGGACCTTATATTTTGCTTACTTTGAAAAGCAAAAACCATTTTAAATGTAAGGTAGTTGAAATTATTTATATATTTACATTACTTTGATTCTTGAATCATAAAAGTAAAAGCAGAATAACAAATCTAGTGATCTGGAAAGTAAATGGTAGTACAATAGCCTGTGATGAGCAGTAAAAAGTTAAAGGAAAGACTACTGGCTTTTTCTCAACTTATTCACAACTGAGATGAGATCCAGGGTTAGAATATTTCTTTTACTATGAAACAATTATTTTAATTTCCAAATGTTCTTTGTTGGGAGAAAACATACCACTTTTCATGTGTTTATGTACTAAATTCCACAGGTTCAAAGTAGATTTATGATGCATTAAAACTTTGATGACATCAAAATTTATTCTGAAGACAAAAGACAAATATAAATAATATTTTCTGTTTTTATTGCTATTACATCTTACAATATTAATAACATTACTGTATTAAGTAATATTTTTCTTATAATTAAATTAATGATATGAAGTAATATATTTGATATACATCTATTTGTTAAGTTGCTTATAGAAACATAATGGTAATTTAATAATTCTATAATTGAAATAGTAATTTTGTTTCTTCTGCAATTTTAAGATTATAAATAAGAAATACTGAAAATGGCATAGACAAGGAAGCAATTCTTGTTTTAATTATTTACTGGAGTATGAAATTTTTCCAGATATGTTCTCCAGTACTATATTGAAAATTGTATATACCTTCTCACTCATCTGATATTAGAAGAGAATGCACAATAATTTATGTGTGCTCTTTAAAAACCATGAACAGATCTAAGACTTTCTATGTCCTCAATGCTGTTCTCTTTAAGATTAGTTTCTTTGAACTAAAGAAAAAAATTGTGAGGATCGGGGGCAACCCGCTCGGGCCTCCCTTTGGTCCCTCTCCGATAGAAGCTTTTCTTTCCAATAAAGTTTCTTCCTTAACAAAAAAAAAAAAAAAAGAAAGAAATTGTGAGGATCTTCCTTTATTAGATTCCCAAGTACTAGGATTACAAACGTGTGCCACTATGCCTTATTTAAAAACTTAATTTTAAATACATATGTGTTATGCAATTAAAACAGCTCAATAGTTCTTTGTGATTACGATTCATAAGATATATTTGCCAGAGAATAAATCTATCTATACTTTTGTGCTTAGAATATTTGATTGATTGATTGATTTGGCACAGGGTCTACAGGGTTTAGAGGTCTCACTAAGTAGACCAGACGCATAGTGACCCTCCTGTTTTCAGCCTCCGAGTCTGGGATTACAGGCACGCGCCACTATGCCCAGTCTCAATCACCATCTCAGTGTGTGCTGAGCACTACAAGCTAGGGACCGCCAGTGGGGCTGGCGCTACAAGCTAGGGACCGAGCCCTGGCCGCTGTGCTTTAGTCCTCTGAGCTAACTGTTTGGCCCTGTTGACTGAAATAAAGTTTTGCCTGTAGTAAATTGTAGTTAATGTGAATTTTCAAAAAATCCTTTTGTATTATTTGAGCATGGTCTGATAGGAAAAATATTTAATAAATGTATGTACATCTATAAATATATTGCTAAATAAAAGTTTATTATAAATAAGTATTTACTATGTACTAGTATTTCTTATGTGATAAAATGGTATTAGTATATTTAATTAAAATATAGTGGACATACACATAAATTGTGGAGTGCATACAATATTGTCAATTGTTCTTTCACTTTTTCTTCATCCTAGCTACTTTCAGTGCATCAGAACCATTCTTTATACACAATGTGATGCATGAGCTCGGGGCTGAGATGGGTGACCAAACAGTATAAAAAATGTTTAAATTTTAAAAATGATTATCATCAAAAACAGATCCATTTCTAAGTGCTTCCCTCTCAGTTTCCCATCATTTCTGTCTCTTTCTGAAGCAGTTGTGGAAGTCTTCTTCCCTACATGTCTTTAATTGGCAAAGAGCTGCTGCCTCCATGTCCTGAATGGATTCAAAACATTTACCTATCATAGGCTTTTTGTCTCTATAGAAGAGTCCAAAGACCCAGCCCCAAAGCTGGTCTCAGAGTAGATGAGGTCAAACAGAGTTTACGGACTGGGGATAGCCCGGTAGAATAATGCTTCCCTGGCAAGTGCAAGGGCCTGAGTTCAATCCCTGATTCTGACAAAACAAAGCAAAACAAAATAAAAACAAAGTAAAAAACAAAAACAGGGTTGATAGTGACAGCAATCACCTGATTCTTTTATTTTATTTTGCTTTTGGCAGAACCAGGGATTGAACTCTGGCCCTTGCACTTGCAAGGGAGGTGCTTATTTCACTAAGCCGTTTCCCCAGCCCAAAAGACCTGATTTTTTATCACACTTCATGAACACACTGATGAAAAAAGACTTAACGATTTTCTGAAGAATTGGCAGGACTTGGAATGCCTGAATGCAAATGGAGTGAGAGTACTTTGAAGGGAAGTTTAAAGAAATGTGTCTTTTATTGTAATAAAAATGTTTGTTTAAACCTCAACCCTTCTGTACATTAGAGACCAAACTGTCCTTCTGTACCTTCAAATCCACTATTTGTAGAAGATACATAAATAATAACAAGTAATTTCAAAGTTGTAGGAAGTACCTAAACATATTTTTTAAATTGTCAGGTTATTGAGATCATTAAGCAACAACAGAAATCTGAGAAGTGCAGCTAAACTTCAGACTTCTTCTTCGTGGACTTAGAAGTTATTAACCATGCAGACAACTTGGAGTGAGTAATATAGGAACAATGCTTGAACAGAAAATGTCAAAAAAGAGTTCTGATGAAATATTCATAGGTTTAACTATATTTCAATACCAAGTTTAAATGTATCAGTGTTTAAAAGCAAAATAATTCTAAATTTTAGATTGGTCTTTGTATTTTCTTTCCCAGCCAAGCTTTTTGTTCTCAAGTATTTTAAACTGAAAGAATAAAATAAGGAATAATTTTCACTGACCCAATGTTCACAGGCTTATTCTTCTCTACAAGTTCACTAAATAAATTTTTAAATAAAAGAAACATTTCAGATCTAGGAGTAAATAATGTTTTGCTTTGTGTTTTTTACTTGATTTAAAAAAAAGATTTTCTTCTATAGATCTCATTGAATCTGGCAGTAAAACACATTGCTACAGCTGCAATCTCTTTAGTGAATTACTTTTTAATTACTAACAATTCTCTTCATTTGGCTGGAATGACCAGAATCGCATCTGGGAATTAAGGAGAAATAACAGACACTCCTGTACAGCACATCTCCTTAGATGTACAAATCTCCATTTTGTCATTTTTCGCTTTAACTGAAATTGTCTTTCTAATCATTTTTAATTTCAGTACTACTAAAGAATTTTAGGCATGAGTTCAGGAAGAAGAGAAATGAGTAGGTCAGGCAAAACCTGGTAATTAAATCAGCAGGTCTGAAATATTTTCCTGATGGTACTTCAAAAATGAGGTGCCAACTGGCACAATCTATTTTAGAAAAGAGTAAAATTTATTTTAGAAAAGAGTGTTTTTGAGTCTGAGTTATTTCTGTCATGGAGCGCTGAGTTACCTTTCAGCATTGTAACATTTTTACTGCCTTCACCTCTTCCAGAATGCTGGGAAATAAGTTCCCTGGGTAATCCACTAGGCTGGAAACAGATTTTTTTTTTCTTAAACAATGAATCTCACCATCTTGAATAGAAAAAAGTTTCAAAACAATGTTTTCCATTTCAGAATTAGGGAAAAGAGAGCCAGTCCTCCAGAGAGGCTTTAACATGCTCAGATACTTTGATCATGAAAGAGACTCACATAGTGTCTATTGGTTAGTTCCCAAATCACACTGGGTAAGAGCTTTGCAGTTCTACTCCACTGCAAAGAGAAGGTGTTCGGCAACTGCCTGTGGCAGTCCCTACATCCTTTTCCATCCTCCGACTGCATTTTTGGTAAACAACTTTCCAAAAAGAAAATATCCATTTTTCCTGTTTTCTTTAAATGACAGATTTGGAAAATGGAGTACTGGTGCAACATAGTTTTTCAATTTAATAATTGAACAAGGTAAAACAAGGCAAAACAGTAATATTCAACAGTAATACACTGAATAGTAACTGGGATCAGGCTATTCTTGACAATGGAATTTCAAAATGTGCATTAGCAGAGGTCTTAGGATCTTTGGGCCCTATGTAGTAGCCAGGGAAGCAGAAGAAGATGAAAAGAAAGAAATGACTTGGGGAATATGTGTTATTAGAACAAATGATTAGGTTAAGATTAGAGGACTGGGGAGATAGCTAGGTGACTTAAGTACCTACCTCACAAGTATGAGGTCCTGAGTTTGATCCCTGGTACAAAAAAAAAGAAAAAAAAATAGAAATAATACATATCTTAAGAATCACAAAGACTTTGTATTGTCAAAAACACTGAAATGAGGCCAATAAGAAGAGGCCTAGCGGGGTTGGGGGCAGGGATATGCCTCAGTGAAATAAGTGCTTCCCTGGCAAATGCAAGGGTCTGAGTTCAATCGCAGGTTCTGAAAAAATAAAGAGGATGCCTAGGGAAAGGTACAGTGCTGAACTAATGCCAGCAGAATGCCCGGTGGCAGGGGCCTTGTAGGCAAGGCCTAAGGATTTGATCGCTGTTGCTGTTTTGCTTGTTTTGGCTTTCTTCTTTTCATTTCCAGAAAGGCAATTAATTAATTCTGGGCTACAGTGAAGGATAATGTGATTGCTATCTTAAAAATATCAATGGGACAGTGTCAATAATAGTATCATTTGAAATGGGAAATTATTAGATAAAAAAAATTGAATTAAGAATTTGATTCCATTTTGTGTGTATCGATTTTGTGGAACTTCCTCAAAATCTCTACAGTAGAAATTTCATCTGACACTAGTGTACCTCTTATGTGTATCTTCTCCAACATTAAAAGCTTACTACTCAATGATACGTGCATAACTATTTTACATTGGCATGACTCATAAGAGCTAAACCTTGGAAGCAGCCTGTATACCTATCAATAAATGAATAGATAAAGAGATACTCAAGAGGACTCCTCAGCCATAAAGAAGTATCAGTTTTAGTTATTTGCAAAACGCAGATGCACCTGAGTCCATAACACTAAGTGAAATAAATAAGACATAAGTTAAATATTTCATGGCTTTTCTAATGTGAAAAATTATGAATAATTTAAAAAGCAAATAGATGATAGGAAGAAAAACTGATAGAAAACAAGAAGATGATGGAGTTGGGAAGGAGATCTAGAATTGAGAAGAAGAAGACAGGAAGCAATAATGGATTAATACATATAAAATTAATTCCTCATGACAAGTTAGTATACTCTTTAACACAAACATTAATATTTTAATAAAGAATGCTGGTAAACTTAAAAGCTAAGCTAATACAAGAAGCTCTTGCTTCAATTCAAAGTTGAGGTAAGATCTGGACATTTGAACTTCGAATTCTTTAATATATGGGTGATGCATGACTATAGGTTTGGATGAGGACATAAATATCAAACACTACACTGTGCCCAGAAAGACAGAGAATTATGATTTGGAAGTTCAAATAATATAAAGATTAAAAGACTTGGTGAATACATCTAGCAGGAGAGGAGATAAATAACTAAGGAGATTCAGGAGTAACCATAGAGCTTGTCCCAATGTAAGATCCAGCAAAAACTTGTGCATGATAGCCAAAGATACAGGGTGAATTTTTAAAAGCAAAACAGAGCATCGTTTAAAGAATGAGAGTGGTACACAGAAGTATATACTTCTGCTAACACTATGGGGGTGAAGTGGCTGTTGATTTGGACAAACAGCTTAACAAATCAGTTGCATAATAGTTTTGGAGTTCAGATATTCAAAAGTAAATATACACAAAAAATTTGGCAGACAGTGCTTTAAAGACGTTTTTGTTTGTTATTAATGAGAATATGAAATACCAAAAGGATGATCTAGAGGGAAAGGTGGGAATGAATGTCTTTTCATTAATGATCTCCCATAATATCTGAAACTCAAGCATAATTTGATTCTCTTAAAAAATTATTTATTTATTTACTTACATATTTGCTACAGGGTCTTACTAGACAGCACAGACTCATATTGATCCTCTTATCTCAGGCTCCCCAGTGCTGGGATTACAGGTGTGTGCTGTAACACACCCGGTTTAGTGACCGCCATGGTGCAGGGCAGGCACATGCAGTGCCAGGGATTGAAGCTGCGACCTTGAGCTTGCCAGGCAGGTGCTTAAACCTCTCAGTTATCTCCCTAGCCCCCTTGATTCTTTCATTGAAGACAGCAGCTTGAAAAGGTATCTTTCAGTCTAGAAATATGTACCACGCTGCATGCTCCATTCCAGAGTAGCCACACTGTATGTTAAATTTGATATTTACTGTACACATGTTCATTCGAAGTGGAAAACTATGAATAATATTCAATATGCCAGAAGTATGATATGTAATCTCTACAGATGTAGTTCCATTCATATGATTGATGTTTACTAAATTTTAAGATTTAATGGTGTAACTTTTGTTATTCATAAGGGACACAAAGATTCCAATCACAGATTTTGTTCTTATCCTTAATTTTTTTTTGTCTTTTTGCTACAGGTTTCACTACACAGTTTAGGATGACTCAAACTCACATTAATCCTCCTAAGTGCTGGGATTACAGGTACATACCACATAGCCAGCCTAATTTCGTACAATTTGTTTCCAATTAAAACTTTGCATCCAAACTACATCTACTCAGTCTGACTCCAGAGAACACAAACTGAATATAATCTCAAAAAGAGTAATTGTTTCATAATGCTAAAGTGACGGTTTTACCTCTGAAACAATTTTTTCAGTGCTCAAGACTCAACCTGAGGCCTTATGCAGTGCAATACGTCCCTAGTGCTTTTGTCGTCTTTATTTTATGTTGAGATTTGGTCTCACCAAGCTCCTAGGTGAATCGCGGAGGGTTCATTGACAGTTCTGCCTCAACCCCTCAGGTACCTGGGGAGACAGATGCAAGCCTCCAAGCTTGCTTTACATGTTAATTTGAAAATAAAATTAAAGTTGATGTTATTATTCATAAATAAATATTATTTTCTGAAGAGTTAAGTAAACTTTTATCTCTCTTCTCAACAACTACAGTATTACGCGCACTGTGCTTTTCAAATGAGTGTATTCCCAGTGCTAAGTTCAAAGTGACTGCTTTCTTGCTTTCCATTATTCTTTACAAATCATATATATTGGTTTGTTTCATATTGAAAATAAGATTCTCTTGCACTGTTCTAGTTTTTCTTGGTCTTTTTTCTAATTTTGTTTCTTTAATGTTGAGGAAAAATGGTTCATTAGCCTGCTTTTCAGTATCATCAAAATCTTTTGTTTTTTTGTTTTTCGAAACTGGGGATTGAACTCAGGCCCTTGCACTAGCCAGGTAAGTGCTTATTGTACTGAGCCATCTCCCTAACCCTTTTCTGTTTTATTTGTTTTGTTTTGTTTTTGTTTTTGATTTTTTGTTTTTCATCTAGCTCTTATTTTAGTAATTGCTTCAAATATATTCTGTTCTACTGGAGTCCATTTATCTTGTTTTCCAATATTAAGCATGTATATCTTGTTGTGTCCATTTATTTTCCCCATGGAATTTCCAATTGCTGTATGAACATGTATTTATTCTGTATAATTTATATTGTTCAACCTCTACACATTTTATTTCAACTTTTTATTCTGTGTGTCATAGCACTGAATCTATGGTATCATTACTTTTCTATTTCCTTTTTAAAATGGGAACAGTAAAAATATCTCTGTCTTACGACTCTAAATTTTTTTACCCTGATTCATGCAGGATATGACTTAAGATTTCCTGTTTCTTTTATCACATACCATATTTTCCTTAATTTTATCCTTTATTCGTCTCTGTCCCCTGACTCTAATACATATTTCAACAATAGATTCACCAAAATTTCCAAATCCTTTCAAATCTAAAATATCTGTCTGTCTGTCTGTCTGTCTATCTATCTATCTACCTACCTATCATCTATCTTTATTGAATTTTTACACATTGTCAGTAGAATCAATTTGGGATGAAAAGCATATCACAGTTTGAAAATCAACTTCCATTATTATTATTATTATTGCTGTAAAATAAATTATCGTTAAATCATTACAATCTTGTAGATTATGTAAAAACACATCTCCATGTACTTATTATTCTGGTAGTTCACATTTATTTTCATATGGTTAGTCCATTTCATTTAGTCTAAAAAACTGATTATTTTCCAATATTAAAATGCTATTTAAATATTGGATATTTTTAGTTAATTTAGGAAATATTTCCATTTTGTTGTCTTCCTTGTATTTTCTAGACACACTATGATCCATACTCTGAACATGTAGCGAATTATATCAAATTGTATCTGACAATGTTTCACCTTTAAGAAATAATTTTAGTGCTTTGTTCATTTTAAAATGTTTCCTTTAAAAATTTAGCCATTCATAAACAACTGAATTTATTTTCTGATGACCAAAGGAATCTAGAAAATCCATTTTCTATAATTGATTAATTCTCAGGAATTCTTAGCAGATGCTTAGGAATGAATAAGGAAGGAGTGAAAGCTGTAGAACCTAACACGGAAGAATCAGTTTTAGTTCAACTACACGTAAACATTCATTTTAAAGTTTTAGTGAGTAAAACCCCTTCTGTGATGATTCCACACTTCTCATTCTTTTGTTCCTGTCTCTCTCATTCAGTAGCCCAGGTGGTGCATGCTTACAGGGCTCTGTAGGGAAGAGCTTGCAGGACCTCCTACTGGTAATTGACAGAGTGTACGTAACACACATCACCCAGATACTCATTGTCTTCCATTGTGTTGGATGTGGGAAAAGTTATCCATCACTTACTACCCAGGGTTGGGATCTGCTAACATCTGTGATGGGTCTGCGCCCTTGTGAAAGGTTACTGGGTCATCATGGTAGCAACTCCCCTTGGCCTGGGGTTGCAACATCTAAGAGGAGCCACTCCTAGACTAGCTTCTGTCTTTTCCTCCCTGGTTAACCTCAACCTGGTTGCTCTGTTGTTTGTATCAAGCTGCTCCAAGTCAGCATCTGTTAGGATACCATAGAGCCCATGCAAACTCCACCTCCCAACCCAGCCCAATAAATTCTTTGTCTGGCTACATCCTCCCCGAGGGACCTTGCTTCTATTTGGCAGCCCTCCTGCACAAAACAATAAAATATTTTTTTTCACTTTTCTCCCACTTCTCTTTCACACCAGAGGAAGGATGCTTATAATCTGTGGCTGATGATTTCTGAGGTTTTTATTCTGGCATTGTCAAGACACTACTAGATAACAAGGTCTGTCTTAATTTTAATTGGTGGTTATGTATCTTTTCTATTTTTCCTTTGCTTTTCTTCTATAAACAATTACCACAAATTAATGGCTTAGTGCAACAAAAGCTTGTTGTCATATAATTCTAGAGTTCAAAGATAAAGTTTAAAATGAAGTCTTGAAAAGACTATGCTCCTTCTGGGAGCTCTAGGGTAGAACCTGTTTCTTCATTCTTTGAATTTATGTTGTTTTTTTCATTTTTATGTATTTGGAACACAGTCTTGCTACACAGCTTGAACTCATAATGATCCTCCTGTTTTAGCCTCCCCAGTGCTGGGATTAGAGCTGGGATTAGAGCACCACCATGTTGGGCTCCAGGCGCAGGCCAGCAAGGCATGCAAGACTGGGCATTCTTTAAATTTTAAAACATATCTCCTTTACCTGACTCAAGGCCAACAAGAGAATCCTATAGCTTCTTAATTCTGTGGGCATTAAGCATAGAAGAATTCTATTAATTTGTTTTCATTGCCTCTGTATCACTTTTCTTCTCAAATCAAATAGTCTCCCTCTTATAAGTGAATATATTTTGTTTCAATGTTGTACTTGACATAGACCTTTTTTATATCAAGACTTCTTGTGACAGTTAATGTATGATCTTTTTCCAAATTCATATCACTTATTATTTTGTAATCTCTCTTTGATTGAGTATTTATATTTTAAATGTATCCATCAGAATTGCATTATTGGCTTTTGCTCTGTGTCATTCTCACTTTGGAATGACCACAGAATTCAAAGTCATATGAGTTATGCTCAAAGTACAGTTTCAAATGTATTATACAACTTTGAAAAAAAATCAATGTACTTCCATGTCCTTGTTTTTCTTGATATATAAATGTTACGGGACTAAATATTATTTTGAGTATAAGTTTTATGTTTTCTGACTTTGAGAAAGTCACTATGCTATATGCATTTTTTCACAGATAAGTGTAAGTAACTGAAGAACAAAATAGGTGTGATATTGTAGCTGTCCAATGGAATCTAGAGCTAGACATTCATTACAATCCTAACTACAGGTTCTATTGAGAAATTATTACAGTAGAGGAAAATAGATTTCAGGTTAGAATGGAGCTTAATTTCTATAAAATAACAGGTGGGTTTTGGGACAAATAGGTAGAATCAGTAGTTAAAAATGATTACTAATAGGCAACATTAGTATAATCCTTTTCTTTTCTTTCTTTTCTTTGTGAATCCAGGGGTTGAACTCAGGCCTTGCACTTGCCAGGGAAGCACTTATTTGACGGAGCCAGCTCCCCAGCCCCAACATCAGGATAATTCTTGCTAAACAGACATAGTTGTTTTTCCTGTGGCCAGGCTGGGTAGGTTTAATTTCAAGGTCTGTGAACAAGGCCTTATAAACAAGATTTGGAAAAAGCTGACAAAAGTTTGGTTTAAGACAGTTGTCAGAAGGTGTTGGTAATAACTCAATGAAGACTTACTTATGAGAAAATGAAAAAGAAATCTAAGTTAAAAAAACTTATTTTATATATCAAATAATTTTTCAAAAGTTTTATTAGGAAACATACATAGCAGTACAAAATTACATGAAAATTATATTTTTATGCTTTTATTATTACATAGTTTAGTATTTAATGAATACAATCACCATACAGAACTGTATATATACATATTAGTTCATTTGTTTTTCCCCTTCCCCCCACCTCTTTTTATTTTTCCAGCATCAGTCATTTATGCATCTTATATGATTTATAATGTAAATTATCATATATATTATATATCATAGTGTACCACATAAAACATGTATGACAATTGTACTAAATCAAGTACACATTCAGATGCATTGTCTGTACTGGGTTATTCTGCTTAATTATTACGTTGCTGAATTGCTTTTTGCTTCATTAATAAGACTACCACCTTAAAGGTACTGGCTGGGGTGCAGTTTCTGTCACATCTTTCCTCTCTTTTAGTTTTCCTGGCAAGTCTTTGTTGGACATATCATGTGATCTTCTGAGACAAGGCCCAACTATAAGCAGGTTGTTGGTGACTCCTAGGATGGTCCCAGCCAAGCTTCCCAAGATTGTCTAATTATAGCTTTTTCTTCCTAAATTGTTCTTAGATAGATAGGTAATTCAGGCCTGTTAGTTCTATAACATTACTCTGGCAAGGTAGAGAGGGAGAAAATATGACCTAGAAGAATGACCAATGTGATTGTCCTTTTAGGACAGGTAGCAAATGGGAGGTCAGGGCTGGTGACAGACTCTGAAGCCTTAATTGGCTCCAGGGGTATGGGTACCAGTGCAGCACCTTGAACTTGCTGAACATATGGCAGGGGCAGATTTGGTGATTACAGTTAGTGTTTCACTCAGTGGGATCCCCAGAGGGGGACTTTTCCTCTGGACCAGATTATTTTGCATCTTGATGGCAGGTTTCCAGATAGCAGCAGAAACCAGTTTGCTGTGCAGATCATCTTGCAGGGAGTCTTGGCCACAACAATTTTGTCCAAGGTAAGCAGGAATATCTAAACTGTTGGACTTTATTTCTAACAGAGCTCCTTCTGTCCATAAACAGGGTATATTCAGCATCTGCCAGGAGGTTCATTTGGGCTCCAAAACAGCTCATCATTTAGTGCTAGGCAGTCATGTTATGGGTGAGGGCCAGCACAGTGCGTGTCACCTTCACAGTTAGAACTTGGCCTAAGATGGGCTTTGTCAGCTTTCTGATCAGGAAGATGGTGGCTGCAAGTACGTGGAGATGATACAGGGAAGCATCCCCTTTGAAATTGGATCCAATATTTGTGAAGGGAGACCTCTGGGTGCTCCCAGGTGCTGACAGTCTTTGGAAGCAGTTTCATTATTGTGAACTCAAAGGTCCAGATTCTGTAGAAGCCATTAGCACTAAGAAATTTGCAGATTTATTTTTCTTTTTGTAACAGGTTTCTGCCAGATATTGTAGTAGACTTTTTTATGCCTTTTCACCAGGCATATTGGGTGACAGCTGTAGTGAAAAGGAAACACGTTTTGAAACTGCTGGGAGATTGAGTCCAGCTCATTAATCTTTGAGTCCAGATCTGAGATTTTGCAAAAAGGGACTGGCTTCTAAGATCCAACTGAAGGTAGAAGAAGGCATTCAATATGTCCAGGAAGCTGTCCTAGGCTGTGGGTGGCAGAAGACAGAGGGAAATCAGGTTGTCATTGAGAGCTTGCAGTTCTTGAACTGGATTCATACACAGGAGAGGTTTATTTCAGCCATTTGACAGTATATAAATATTTTGTAGTTTTGACACCTCTGGTGTGATTGAATATCCATCTGAGTTTCTTATAACATAGGATACTGTTTAATGAAGGTAGAGTTTGCCCCAGGCTGGGGTTTATAGTCAGAGTCAGTGGCTCAATGTTAGGGTCCAAGGAACAGTGACAAAATTTTGAAGCCCAGCTGTTGTCAAAGCCCCCCTGAATGTGGGAACATTCATAAAGCTTTATGGCTGTGTTTTTGATGGCACAGAGATCCTGCCCAAGCTGGTTAACACTCTGGCAAGCTGATGTGGCTGGCGTGTCTGTGTTTCTTGTGAAATTTGACAACAGTAAGGGTCAAAATTAGGTGACATGTGTTTTGGTGAGGTCCCAAGTTAAGTCTTTAGGCTGTACTTCTTGGAGGAAAGCTCTTAGAACTTCAAGATTACAGGTGTGTGCTTCAGGCTGATACAGGTATCATTTTCCTGTTGGGAAACAGTCAAAATGGGAAGTGCATGGTTAAGTGAAAAGGAGGCTGACTGGCTTGGTGCAAAGGAACTGTTCTCCCAGGATGTGAGTTTGTGCCTCAAAGAAGGGACTAAGGCAAGAGTCCAAGTTGCCCCAGGGATGGTAACTTTTTTGTTGTTGTTTGCTCTTTGTTTTCATAATTTATTGAGAAACAAATAGTAATGAGATAGTTTCAAAACCAGTTAGTAGGACAGTTTAAATAATAAATACATTGCATATTGTCTTAATGGTCATTCATTGTATAGATGCAGACATGATATTCTGTCCAAAAACACTATCAGAACAAATCTTTCTATTTATTGAATTAGGAGAATGTATCTGTATATCTATTGTATTTTGAATATACAGATACAAAATGGTCTTTTATTTGTAACCCTTTTTTTGTTTAGTTTTGTCAGAGAAGGGTATTCCATTGTCATTTAAATATTGTAGGTGTGTGAATTCAGCAAAATATTCCAAAGTAGTCCAGTAATCCATAATAGTAGCGGGTTGCCCATAAGACTTCTTAGATTTCTAAATTTCTGTGTAAAATTGTGTAAGATCATAACTTTTTGACACATGAAAACTGGTAGACAGAGAACTCTGTCCCATTGTTTACCTTGAAGGTCACAAGTCTGGCCCTTTTCAAAGAGTGTGGGCTCTGAGGGGCTCAATTTGATGGGGCTCAGTCTGCCCTTTCTATTCAGGCTCCACAGAGCACAACTCTTCTGTCCGGGCTGACAGTCCAATATTCCTTAAGTCAAAATGTGGACTTCAGAAGGCATTGACAGTCATTCTCAGGGGAGGTGTCAGGTGATGCCATGTGACCATGTTAGGAGCATCTTACCGGAGCTGGATGGTCAAACACAAGCAACTCCTAGCTGGAACCAGATAAATTGGCTGATTAGATGAGTTGAGAGCAGGGAGTGAAGCTATAAGTGTTGTCCACAATTGAAGTGGCCAAAAAGGGTGCCAAGCTAGAATTCTCAGGAAAAATGAGCTTCTTTTTTGCTCTTGTTCCTTTTTTTTTTTTTTTTTTTAGATGTAGAGACTGGCTCTGTAAGAGCGAATTTTCCTGTAGTGAGGGGCTGTGGCTATTGACTAATTAATTTTAATTTCTGGATCTCTATTTGTATGTTGTGTACCCTTGAATGTGATGCCCCTCAGACTGAGACCATTTGGAAACCCACCTGGCTGCACCCTTTATGAGGATTTTGGTGTGACTTAGCAGCGTATGGTGAGAGGTCTCCGTTATGCCATATGTTGATCACCACAGACCTGCAGTGAGGAATCAGTCCACCACGATGGCCAGTGCCTGCCAGTCATGGTGCACAGATGCAGCAGACTATTGCCTGCACTTTCCATGCCACTCACACAATCATTCAGCAGGCACTCAGAGGCTAGACACTAAAACCTCTTGCCCTGAGCGTACCCTTAACTAACAAGAGTTGATCAACATAATTTTCTGTTTGAACTGAACAGGACTGAAAGCCTGACTATCTGGAATGTCACTTGGAGTTTTACTGGAATCACACAAGCAGGCAGACAGACAGACAGGTAGAGAGGTTGCATTCTCCTCCCTTTGGGGTCCAGTGTGAGTTAAATGAGCAAGGAACCAGGAAACCTCCTCCAGACTTTAGATGGACTCAAGAAATCTCAAAGGTACTCCTTGGTCGGGACCTGGAAAGGTCCTTGTCTGTCTACCAGGCCCATGACTTGTAAGCAAAGGGATCAGCATGGTTAGTGTTCCAGGCTGAGCTACCAGATTCATTGGCAAGCAGAAACACTGAAATGACACACAGACTTGGAGGCAGATTTATTTACACTGATGGGCACTGACTGGAAAACAATTTCTGCTGAAACCATCAAGCCATGATCTCTGGTGGTCAACGGCTTATACGGGATAAGCTAACAAAAGATACAATGGTGGGATGTCAACTGGGGATCAGTTTATACAATGTGTATCATAGTGACCAACCGTTTCTAAGGGACCAAAGCAACTGGAACTGGAACAGAAACTGTTATCTGGGCAACTAAGAAATTAAAGTACACTGATGGAGGGGCACTTTTTGTTACATAAACATAGATAAATGGAAGTACAATTTTTTTATAACCTTAGTTCTCAATTGCTTTAATAAGCTCATTGTGGGATTTTTTAGGAATTCAATATTTTAGGGAGTATGATTATACTGTAACATTTTCCTCTATCATATTGTAGTTATTACATATGTATGCCTGGATTAACGTCCCTGCTGGCCATAAGCTAAAATATTTTTAATTCTTTATGACTTAGAAAGAAGTGACACATCAACATGTGTGAAAAATATTTCAGTGGGATTAGAATTAGTTTATCCCAATGATATTTTTGAAGAATTTCACACACTAACTATGTACATATTTGGGTACATATTTTCTGTACAACTAAAACTATTAACAAACTTTAAACAGAAATATAAAGCATTAATTATGCTCTATAATTTTGTGAGACACTATTTGTTGATTGATTTATAAAATATGCTATTTATCTTGAACAGTAGCATTGTAGGTTTTATTTGTAGAAATTTGAAGTTACAGATTGAATTCATTGCTCACTAGCCTTCCAAGGATGTTAGATATGTGTGAGAGTTATATGCTTGAATATACTTTTGTGGTTGGAACCAACCTCAGGCCAATAATATAAAAAGTAAAGCTGTTTACAAGTCAAGTGATCCTCTTTGAGTTTAAGCTTTCACACTGTGAGTACCGCAGTAAGCTTCTTGGCATTCAGATTTCTTCCACCTGTTCTTAGATGAAACATAAATGTGAGCCATAGGAGATGTAATTTTCAGCTCTAAACACAAAGCAGTTTCTGTGTTACTTTGAAAGGAAAAATGCAACTATTGCCAGGTAAATATTAAAGATTTTCAATATTTTCTTTACTAATTTGAAATTTTTACTTTGATAAATTATATTTTTGTTTTATCATAAAAATCTATAATGCAATTTATTTATTTAGAGTACAAAGGAACTAGTGGAAATATTGAGGCAGAAATATAGGTTATAAAATTACATTTAGTATATCATTACTTATTTCTTATTAACTTCAATTTGATTGAATTCTTTAGAAGCACATTTCAGTTAATCTACATATATGTGTCTGAGAAAATAGCTAAGCAGAACAACCATGGAAGCCTAAAGGAAGCTGTTCAGCTAATCCACAGGTATTATTTATTAGCAAAGATCATGTAAGCTGTGATAAAAATAACAATTATACTGTCATAATTTATGAATGAAAATAGTGGGAACTCTCACTGGTAAGACCCTTTTCTTGAAATATTCTGATCCCCTCCATCATTTTGGTAATAAACCTGCCTTGTTAGCAATATTGATTGGGGATCAGGGAGATGCCTCAGTGGAATAAGCGCTTCCCTGGCAAGCCCAAGGGCCTGAGTTCAATCCCCAGTTCCACAAAAAAAGAAATACATTAATTGGATCAAGTTTCCGAATCACTGAGTCAGTACTATTTGAAAGCAGGTTAATATCAAAAGTGCTATCTTTCATGAAAAATAAGAAATAATAAGTAATGATATACAAAAATTAAATATGGAGTTGTTTTGATATCCAAGAAAAAAAAATTGTGCAAAACCATCAATAAATATGTTATAGCTTCTAAGCTGTTTTGCTATTTTTTTCCCACAGTTCATATTGAAATGTTTGTTAGTATGTGGAATTTAACACACATTCCCATGTAATAAACCTGGGCTTTGAGTTATAAATACTCTACCACCATGCTTCACTTCCAGCCCAAAGGCCCTTACTTTAAAAAAACAATTTAAGAAAGATTTTTCACATTTGCAATCAAGAATGCTCGTATAGTTTGATTATGCTTAACAAGGATTCATTTTCTTTTCTTCAAGTAAATTATAATTAAGTGTTGAGATGTGTTTCTATTGCCCAAATAGCAAATTGAAGCATACATCACTTTAAATGCATGTGTAGAGATATTAATATTCCTCTGTACTTGGGGAGGTGAAGTAGGAGAATCGCTATTTTTAAGTCCTACTTAAATTAGGGCTTAGACATTACCTTGTGAGGTAATGTCTTAGAACAAAGCAGGGAAGGGTGGTGCCGGGGTAGGAGCTCAGCAGTAGAGGACTTATGAGTACAGTTTTAAAGTTCTGCTACAAAGCTTAACATTTTTAACAAAAAACTATTCCTTAGGAAACAACTTGAAAATATTAAAAGAACAGTCAACTTTAGCAATTATTAGGTCAGAAAACTATGAAAATGATAAAAACATAACTGTATGAAATTTTTCAATTTGGATACTTCAAAGAAACTATACCCACATATTTGTTACGAAAATATGTGATAACAGCTTGTTATCACTGGGAATGGATTAAGACATGAGTGAGTCATCCACATGATAAACAATTTCAGTTCCATTAATGGCAAGATTTTGGCAACATATGAAAACAAATATTTGTTGTGGAAATATTTGAAAATAAAATAAATATGAAAGGATTTTGTTTAAAAATGAGAATGACATAAAAGACATAAGCAGATCCAGCTCATAATTATGACTATCAATAAGGAGAGTAATGGAATGGATGCTCTCAAAAACCTGTAATTATCTTTCTTGTATATTTTTAATCTTATTGATAGGATGCTATTTGGGTTCAGAAAAATATTATCCAACTCTCTAATTTCTGCAATAAAAATCTGTAAACTTGCTCATAGGTTTTCTGCATTATCTTAAGAGGAAAAACAAGTTTTCTTTCTTTTTTCCTCTCATAATTGTAGTCTGAGTTTTCAAGGGAATAGTCTTAAAACAGGACACATAATTTATAGGATTATTATATAATAATCACCTAAAACATCAAATGGAAAGGAGTGCAAGAAATCTGTTTATGCATTACGGACTCAAATGTTCCAGCTGAGGGCCTGAATCCTATGGCAATGTCCTGCACAAGTCCCATATGTCAATTTCAAATAACTGCATTGAGAAGACCAAAAGGTTAGCAGTGAAAGATCAAAAGTCTGTGCCAGTGGAGTTAAAGATCCATGCCACCAGGCTCAAGGTTGTGCATTGGAGCTGGAAGACAACCACCAAGGAAAGGAGCTGAGCTCCCCAAAGAGCACAGCAGGCTTCCTCAACAATAGAGAGGACCTTAACTCTAATGGCAAGAACCGAGTTCATGTTAAATGCCCGGTATGGCACATTTCTTCAGCCATGGCACGCTGTCTTCCACTCCAGTTCTCCACTCATGCTGTGGAAGCAATCCTCAAGTGGGTGTTGCACACCAAAACCTGTGCTGACTCAGTCTGCCTGTGTTGTAAGTTGACCACTAGTTAATCCACCTCAGATCTCCAAGCTTATTTTAAATTACTATTGTTCCACATTCTCTTTCCATATCTTCTTTCAGGTAATGTCAGTTCAACCTGTCTCTCCAGGACAGGACTATGGTCCAAATTTGGCAACATAGGATAAGTGATATTAACATAAGCAGTTGTCTTCATTGTTTTTCTTATTGCTGCATCAAAATACCTGGCACCCAAACTCAAAGGAGGAAAGCAACTTCCATTACCTGCCACCATTCCGTAATTTCAAGGACTCTTTTCTTAAAGGAAAGTCTTTCACTTTTCAAGTTTCGAGGCTGCAAAATGCGTGGTGTCCCACTGGTCTCTATGACTTTTTATGACCATCCTTCCTGTTGTGCTCCTCCCAAATACTGCACTATGTCTTAGTTTCTTCAGCAATGAATTTCTCCTTTTTTCATCTTTTCTGGCCAAATCCATGACCTTTTAAAATCATTCTGTGGTGCTGTTTCTCTTGATTCTCAGCATAGCTCAAAGGCCTCAAAGTTTGCCATACGATGACCCCAACATTAGAATGCCTTGACATTTCTTCTACCAGATTTGTCTGCTACCCTTAATGTCAGTGTCAGCCAAAGTCTCTGGACATGAGCTACATGCACACATTTTCCACCAAGATTTAAGACATTCTCCTGAAGTGCACCAGCCAATACAGTCCTAAAACTTCCTGATCCTGGTCTTTAACAGCAGAAATTCCATCAGTATTTTTCTGGTCTTCTGAGATTTGACCAGAATCTTTCATACACTACAGTTTAAGGTGCTACATGGATCCTTTCCAAACTCTCCCTATAAGCCAGCCTGAAAGGTTTCTGACCCACATGGCAAGTACAGTCATAGCAACAGTGAGTGCCACTTCTCCAGTGCCAAATTGTGTCTTAGTTACTTCTTACATTCCTGAGACAGAATACCCACATCCAAATCAGAGGGAAGGGTTTATTTAGCTCACAATTTATATAGGATTCAGTCCATAGTTCCCTAGCTCTGAGGCAGACTGGCACAGTATAAATATATGTATATGCATATATGCATTTATTTGCAACTTGATAATCATACTAACTACCCAATATATTAGTTAATTTCAGTGTAATTTCTACAACTTCTAGTGATATACTGAATTAAGAAACCATAAGAAGTTCAGTCTATTATTTATATATATATATATGGTAACCATCTAGTTTCCAAGTTTATGTTCTTAATTTTCCTGATTTCAATCTGCACTTTCTTTTCTTATTTTCTTGTTCCTTGCTGTGTTTACTCTATGATTATCCAGTTGTTTCATAGGGAGCAAAAAATAAAGATAAAATTTTTGCAGTATAGTAATTAGAGTAACAGGTAGGGAGATCAGTGAATACATGGCTCACTGCTAGATTCTTGCAGATGTTTTTGACTGCATCTTTGCCAGGAATTTGAGAATAGCCTTATTAATTCAAGAAGCTGCAGAGAATCAGTTCTCCTCTTTTTACTTTTAAATTCAATTGACTAAGGAATAGCATAATAAAATAGTGTACAGTGCTCTACTTTGATTAGCAAGGGACAGATTTCTAAAACTTGGAGATATTTTTGAATCTCCCTTTTAGCAACTTATTCAAAAGCATGATTGTATTACTATTATTATAAGCAAATGCATTCTTTAAATCATAATTATGAGTTGCAAACATCTGTCAATGATTAGTACTGTCATTTATATGAAATTATTTTTAGTCCAGAGTTGTGGCAGACTTTCTTTTAATGTGAGATTATCTAGAGACATTGGCCAAAGTATAGAAGTCCTTGAAATTATAGCAACTCTATTTTATCAGAATCTTCAGGGAAGCCTTGTATCAGTAATTTTAATAAGGTCTCAAACAATCCTTATACTCAAAAAAGATGTGAAATGTCGATGTTGTCTTGACCGAAAGACTGTTGTTCATCTCCTTTTCCCATGTTTTAATTCAGCCTAACAGGATGAAATATCACAGCCTTGGTAATTGATTCAGTAAATTTGTTATACATGGTTCTGTGGGCTAGAATGTCGAAGAACATAGGCGAAGAGATATGATACCTGTTGAGGGTTTTTCTTCTGCATTGAATGTGGCTGTCTCCTTGTTGCACCATCAAATGACAAGATAGAGTGGGGGGGTAGTCAGAAGTAAATAAATCTAGGTCATCTGAAATTCAATAAATATGTCACAAACAGATCCTTGTATATAATCCCAATGGTCCTATTTCATTGACTCTCAACATTGATGCTCTGATCTCCACAGTACTATTGCTACTTCACAAATTTGCCTAATTGGCCTTTTTTTTTTTTTTTTTTTTGGCAGACCTGGGGATTAAACTCAGTCCCTTGCACTTATTAAGGAAGTGCTTATTCTACTGAGCAATCTGCCCAGCCCTCTTGTTGGCCATTTTTAAAACACTGTTCCTATTTGAATCAAAATTGCAAGAGCATCTTGCAGGGTGTCTGTGGGCTGTGGCCATATTTGAAAGACTCCATGATGTCAATGACAAAATCTGTATCTTGTCCTCTCCCATGGTTTAATTGAAGAAATTCTGAATAACACATGAGTTAATGGAGTGATTGTGAAATTTACAGAGACCAATTGCCCAAATTGTAACCCAAAATCCATGTATTTATTACAAAGTGCTGCCTCTGTCTCTGTGTACTCTGTCCTCTGATGCTGGGCCACTGGGGTGATGCAGTGACTTGTCTCATGTGCTAAGGACAGGGTTCTGCAGGGCTGCCATGTCACCTGTGCCATAGGTCCACTGCAACCCGGTGGTGGTATCTCAAAAGAGTATGATTATGCATTGAGAAATTAGGGCCACGGAAGTAGCAGCAGCATAAGTGCCTGCTTGGCAAGCACGAAGTCCTGAGATGGATTCCCAGTACCAATAAAAAAAAAAAGAATAATAAATCAATCAATCAATCAATGGAAAGGGCCATCTAGATAGCTCAGTAGACTAAAGTGCCTGCTTAGGTAGATGCAGGGACTGGGGTTCGATTGCCAGTGTGCTGTGCCAGGCTTGCCCTTGGGGCATGCTGAAATGGTGATGTGCACCTGTAATCCTAGCATTTGGGAGGCTGAAAACAGGATCACTGTGAGTCGGCTCTGTGTAGTGATGCCCAGAAGACCCTATGCAATACATTGAAAAAATCAGGGGCCAGGAAGGTGGCTTAGTGGACTAAGCACTTCCCTGGCAAGCGCAACGGCCTGCGTTCAATCCCTGGTTCTGAAAAAAAAAAAAAATCAATGGAAAGTAATTACAGTTTGGTGCTTGGCATCCACATAAATACTTCTGGCACACGCATTTTCAAAGTTAAAAATAAAACTAACAAACATAAAACCATTATCCTCCTTCTTTTAAAAATAGATTAATCGTTAATTAATTAATTCAGCCTCCTCAGTTCTGGAATTACATGCATGTGCCACACACCTACTTCTAGGCCAGCAATGACCAATGTAGAAGTGAAGAACTATCATTTCTCAACATTACATTATTTGTCTTTCTAATATATATGCATAGACAGATATGGCTGTTCGCGATATATATATATATGATATATTATATATAAGATATATATAAATATATATGTATGGTATATATAAATATATATATTTATATATATCTTATATATATATATTTATATTTATATATCTTATATATATATTTATATATCTTATATATATATATACATAATGTATCCATTATTCTCTCTATGTTTTCTTCTATATTTCTTCCTTCCCCAAAATCATGTGAAAACTTTGCACATCATTGTAAATTAGACACAAATGACTTTAAAATTTCAAAACATTAAGTCATAATAGAATAGAACTGGGTGACAAAAATGTTGGGCCTTAGTAATGTATATAACTTTTGGTGTCTGTATCACTCGGTCCCTGTGTTTTTCATTGGAAAGGGAAGAATGGAGATGGGAAATACAGCAGCGTTGTAAGTGCCTGCTTGACAAATACAGGCATGTGGTTTGACCCCTAGTCAAAGGTGAAATTCATAATCTCCCACCTTCATTAGCCATTCACCCTTCTATTTTGATGTAGAAATAATTTGGTCAGATTTTAAACTTTCTTTTCTGATGTAAACCTTTTTCTTTCCTGAAATATCAATATCCATAGTGGTCTTGCCATCATATTGCAGGTATTATTTTCCATTAGCATTATGAGATATACAAGTAGAGTAAAATGTGTCAAGAAAAATATTGGTAGCGTCAGTGGAACTCTCCCCTACTCTTAATCTTTAGAAATCACCCAAAACTGCATCAGAGTGTCCATTTCCTGTCTGATGGTTTCAGAAGGCAGAAAACATATGTTGCTGTCTCATCTGATGACTCAGCGGATCATAGGTTTGCTCATGACGTTCTCTTTTCAAGTAGGCAAAATCTTTAAAAGCACAAGATGGCCATCGTGGGACTCTGCCCAGCAAGTATTTTTGAACAAGCGTCTGTGAGCAAGCCGGTGAATCACCACTTCCTACTTCCACTCTCTGACACCCACGCCTGGGTAAAACACATTCTGCACCCTGCATGCTTTTGTTTACAATCATTTCTTGATGAAAGAAACATGACATTGACTTATTCTTCCTTATATTTCTGGATAACAGGTTCCTTAGTAAGAGGCAAGGACCTAAAGAGGCTGAAGTGGTTTGTCATCATCAGGAAGTGCAGGTAAAAATGGAACTGGCTGAGTAAAAAAAGCAGAGAATGTCTTTTTAAAGCTCAGTGTTGCTCACTGTAAGCTGAAAGGGGTAAGAAAAAACACTCAATTTCCGATTATTCTAAGGACAAAATACAGTGTAAGGAAGATCAATGTTCTTCACTTCCACTAGCAAGATGAATACTCAGTGGGAGCTAATTATCTTTAGTTATGGGAAATTTATGCCATTAATTCTTGCAAAACATCTTTTCACATGCGAAATTCTTTGAGGAAGAAGTGCAGTGACAGGAGAAAGGGGCTTATTTACTTCTTGACTTTAACTGATCTTGTCTACATGAATATTAAATCTCTACCATAATGGGATTTTAGTAAGCATTCAAAAATGACACAAATGTATTACATAGTCTGGCCCATGGCATAAGATCATTCAGAAATAAGTTTCCATATTCTCCCTACTCCTTCAAACTTGAATCATTCATTTCCTCAGTATTAAAATAAAATTAAGGCCCTTTGCTTGGAATTATGGGATACTGTTATATCAGACCAAATCTCCTTTAAATAATGAAACATCTGATGTATCACACTGAGCAATACCTGCTGGCATGTAATCCTTTTTCCTGTGGCCTTTTCTTCCAAAAAGCTATACTTCTACCAAAATTTATTTATTGCATGTGTTCAGGAACATAACCCAGAATCATTAGTAAATGTTATATTCTATTTTATATCTCCTTTGTTAGATAACCAAGGACTATTTTTCATGTAAAAAGTGTGGTTTGAGCAAAAGACAGTTATTTGCTAAGTGTGAAATTTTAATGAAACTGTGATGATCTGATCTATGATGTACACACAAAATTTTATAAAAAACTTCAATGTGATGCTATAAACACAGAGGATCATATTATAATGTGGTAACCAGTGAAGGTTTCAACTATTGAACTCTTTTAATATCTTTTTTCAAACCAAAAGATACTTTTGAAAACATCCTCATGAAGGATTGTAATAGTTACTTACTGAATAGAGGACACTTTGAAATATAAATTCTTGTTTGATTCCAGGTTTTCTGTGGCAAAGAGCCAAATGGAGGCCTCACTGAACACTCATGAAGGGCTACCTGGCATTTTCCTCACTGCAATGATCATTCACATCACAAAGTAAGCAGATCACTTTGTTCGTTTAAATTTTACTTTTAGAAAAGAAAATGTAGCTACCTTTTCTCCCTACATGATGAAACAGTAAGAGATTTGTGTGAAATGGAAGCCCTACATTTTTTATGGAAAAATATTTCTAATAATCTTGTGAATATGTAATTGCATCAATTAAGTTATTTATTAATTTTTAATATAGTTAGTACAGGGTCTGCAGGGTCTCAGTACATAGATCAGACTCATAGTGATCCTCTTGTTTTCAGCCTCCCAAGTGCTGCGATTACAGGTGCACACCAATGCACCCAGTTTCAATCACCATCTCAGGGTGCCCCGGGGAAGGGCTGGCATAGCATGACTAGGATTGAACCTCAGCCACTGTGCTCTGCCTACGCAGATGCTTTAGTCTGCTGAGCTATCTGGTAGGCCCAAAAATTATTTATTAAGCCTAACAATAGAGTTCAATCAGGGAGATAGTATCTATACACTGATTTTATGTGTTGCTGCTTGAAGTAAGAGATTAAAACTGTGAAGATCAAGAGGTGGTACCAAGTTTGAGAAGTGACCTAACTCTGGGAAAATATTTTTAAGGTATTAATATTTTTGTTTTAACTATGATAAAAATAACCGATTTTCATGGCCTGTGTTTATTAGGAGAAAGGCAAAAACATTACTATAGCAACGATAATATTTCAATGTTTGCAATAAGTGCATTGGTGTTAGGACCTTTCTTCCAACAGTTGATGTGCTATCGTTCTTTAAAGCTTTTCAGCTTTCATTTTTAATGGACTTACATTGGCCTATTACAGTAATTACTGTTCATTAGAGTTATTTTTTTATATTTTAGGAAATATTTTAGGTCTACAGGGTATTCAGGGTCTCACTACTAGATTGGACTCTAGTGATCCACCTGTTTGCAGCCTCTCAAGAGCTGGGATTACAGGAGCACACCACCTCACCCATCTTAGTGCGTTCCGGGGCTGGGGCCTGCATGGCCCTTGCAGATCGAACCCCTGGGCCCTGTGCTTGCTTGCAGGTGCTTTAATCCCCAAGCTATTTGGCTGGCCCTTAGTAATTATGTTGTAAACACTTGTGATTCAAACTAGAATATGTAGTCTCTTAATAGAAATTACTTTCATGGTGAGAGAGCCAAAGACTTGTGCCACACTCCTAAATATAAGGAATCTACATCATAATTTCATTGTTATACTAATTGTTCATATATCTTATCATTTTTCATCTAAAATGTGGTAATACTACCATTACATAGCTGCAGAATTTCAATGTACCTAATGTTTGTTTACTTCACATTCTCTAAATGTATAAGTTCAACAAGAGATGCATTATATTCTGCATCTCTAACAACCACTATTAGATTAAAGAATCATTTTCTGATCCATAAAATGGATCCAGGTTTCTTTTTCCCTCCATGTATTTATTCTTGGTAGAACACCCCCAAATTTTATATTTTGAATACTGTTCCATAGTACATTTTTTGAGATTTTCTCCAATATACATATCATGCTTATATCTGTATTTTGCTTACATAGGTTTTGTAGACATAGATATTATTTAATAGTTAACATAAGACAATGCTCCCTGCATGAAGTATAGGACAGATAGTACATGACCAACATACACCAATGAAATTGTCATCTTTGGTTATATCAGAAATATTTTTAGACAGAACTCACATTTTATTTAGATTGATACAAACTGTAGAAAAATTTTGTCACTAAAAATTAAAGAAATATTTTGTTTTATTTTAAATGAAGTACAGAATAGATTTTATTTATTTATTTATTTACAGACATGGGGATTGAACTCAGGCCCTTGTACTTGCCAAAGAAGCATTTATTCTACTGAGCCAGAAAAGCTAGAAAACATGACAAAGGCAAAGCCCTACATCTATATGCATAAGATGGGTAAGGCAATGATCCTGAGAACTATCAGCAGGCTGTTAAAACTAGCAGTTACTTGGTGGGATTCTCACAATGACTAACTATATATGCTGATACCTGTGAAATGAGCGACTGCACTGAACATAGCAATGTGTAGTACTGGGGTCATGCTTGGAATACCTGTCATTCTAAGTCCATAGTGCTGGTCATGACATACCAATTATTGCCATACTGTCACTCAAGTAAATTTTTTTTATAAAAATGGATAACAGATAATAAAAAGAGACAAGGAAAAAAATGTCACAGAACTGTCCTGCTACAATGATGTATATGGTTAGATTTCTAACATTCTGTGCAAAAATATGTAATTGCTTAATCATATTTTTAAAAATATTTTTTTTTAATTTTTAAACTTTTTTCCATATTCTTTAAGTGGAGACTTAAAGTTTAACATATCAATACTTGATGGAAAATACATGTTCCATCTTATGCCCAAGATGTTTGATATTTAGACAGATAGTGAAGGTAAACCAAAATGCATATGTTACAGGGTAATAATAAGCTTCTCTTCTGGAGGGCTAACAACCTATGTTTGCAGATCAAAAATCAGAGAAAAAGAAAGGCTGCAAGAACAGCCAACAGTTTGGTCTTATACTTTCAAGGTCAGTAAGGACTCAGGACATAGTGTGTCCCAAATTTTCTGATCAAGGAGATTATGGGGCTACAAGGGAATGTGATCGATGATGTACTGTGCCCAAGAAGAGTCACATGGAGAGAAAACATTTTCTCAGGCTTCACAGAGAGTAAATTGGTTCAGCAATTTCTATGACTCATCCTCAGGGCTGACACTGATGAAGAGGGATCTACAAAGTGCGGTGCAGGGTTTTGGGATAAGTCCTGAGGCGACTAGACTGACCTTGTCAGATACAAAAGTTACATTTCTTGTTATACAGGTCTTACTTTATCCTGGTCATAACTATATAGCAGAAAAATGTAGAAACAAGGTATGAAAAGTAAAGCCATGTTAATATGCTGAGCTGTGGAAGGCTCAAGTAAACAGCTTCAGATATTTCCAGTCCTGCAGATAACCCACTACTATTATGGACTACTGGACTGTATTGGAATATTTTGCTGAATTCATGCACCTAAAGTTTTGGATGGCAATGGAATACCCATCTCTGACAAAATTAAACAAAAAAGGTGATATAAATGAAGGACCATTTTGTATCTGTATATACAAAATAGGATAGATATATACCTTTTACTCAATTCAAGAAGAAGAAAGATTTATACTAATAGTGTTTGGACAGGTTATCAGCTAAACAACAATATGCAATGTATTAATTGTTATAACTTTCCTAACAATCTGTTATGAAAATGTCTCATTCTAAATTTTTCTCAATAAATGAAAAAATGAAATACAAAAGATTTATAGTTAAATGTACATAAACTACATATGGTAAGTATTCCCTGTTTTGCTTATCAAGAAATAGGTATCAGAATCATGAAAAAAAGCAAAAGAAGAAACCCGACAAGTCAGCTCCCTGCATGGAGGCCTCTGAGCATCTCTCTCAAGATCACATTTTCATTTTCAGTGCTCAATATTTATCTTCTAAAAAGCTGATGAAGATGTGGGCTGAACAAAGGAATGTAAGGAGAAAAAATCAGATGTGAAGCCATGTCAAGCTCTTCCATTGAAACTGTAGCCATCACCTCCACTGTTAAGTTAATTTGATAAAGGCATAATTTACAGTGAGATCTAGTGAGTTCATCAACATCTCTGTAGTGATTCATCTAACTGTCCAGATTTTAAATATCATACTTAAAATTCCTGTTAATTATATGTCAATGATGGGCTTCCTCATAACATTGGATAAGAGACCTTCCTCTCTCCTACATCCTCTCAAACTTCATTTCTTCATAAATTAAAAGAAATATAGTAAAGCAGATCCACAGTGACAATAATTGTGTTGTCTGAAATCACTTTAGCTAAAACAACAGAAAAAAAGCAGCAGCAGAAGCCATTCAGAAGAGAGCATGACACTTGCAATGCTATTTTTGGGCAAATGGGTCTAGGAGAGTTCGCATGGTCATTTATATATGGAGATTATCAATGACTATTCGGGGAAAGGCCTACAGGATGCAATATTCAGCAATTAGGTGGCCCACATACAGCTTATAGCTTTCTTTCGAAATAACAAATATAAGAGAAAGTCCATTTTAAATCTTTTAGGTATTCTCAACCTAATTTCTGAATTATCTGTAAGATTCTCTGTTTTATTTGTATATAGTTTGATACATGTGTCCACAATCAAAGCTAGATCACATTTTTATTAAAATTTATGTGACGGAAAGCCAAGTTGCTTGAACTTTGGTCTGTCACAGTGTCCTTGATGTATGCTTTGAGAACCTTTCATCCATTTTCATAATGATCATTCTCAACTCTTTAGAGAAGTGCGTAACTCTTAAGGAAGAAAAAAGTCAGCATAATTTTTCACTCAGACAACAAAATTCTTTTGGATTAAAAAATGCATTAGAAAGGAAAATGGCAGTACAGATTGTGAAATTATAATTTAGGAAGGGAACAAAAGACTGAAGCAGTTGAATGGACTTTGGCATGTATTCTCTTCGGGGATATTTAAGGACTTTTGAAGAAGAACCTGAAAGTTTGAGTAGCTGTGTAAAGTTTTGCACTCTATCATAGGTACAGTGAGATAAAGTGATGCTATAGGTCACTTGGAAAATTTCCAAAAGTTTTAGAATGCACTGAACTAAAGGGATAAAAGTTAACTATAATGAGACTTCAAGAACTCCAATTCTTATGACAGACTAAAATCAACTCAGTTTCACAGTAATTGGAGAGGCAAATAATTCCCTCTGGATGAGGTTGCCTCACACCAAGCCTCAAATTATCTTAATGAGTTTTAGTACAATGTGTCAAAAACTCAATCACAATTAACCAGGCATTTGAGAACCTACTGCAAATGAAAGCCAAAAGAGGAAACTAGAAAAGACATTGATTCACAGAGAATTTAGATAATGAATATTGCAATCACATAATTTAAAACAGCCAATAATTTGCATTATGAAGAAGAAAAAAGACAATTAATGGCAATGTTGGTAAAGAAATACAACTTATGATGAAATACATGCAATAATTGGAACTTAAATTATAATAAGTGAAATAAGGACTTAATACATATATGTAAGAACAATTTATTTTTATTCAAAATTTATTTTATTTTTAAGAGTAAAAGTTAAGGCAAAAACAAACAGCTGAAACAAAGACAAAAACAGGGTAATCTAAAGAACAATTTAGTTTCTCAGGAACAAAGGATTATTAAAGTTCAAGTTAAGCCAGAAAAATTAATATCTTGAAGAAAATGCAGATATACCTGGACAACTTTAAAAGTTTTGAGCCCATTATCTGCTTGCAGATTAATAAAATTTCTGCACAATGTTATAGATGCTTCCAGAATTTTTTTAACTTAATGATGAAGGGCATTGTTAGAGGGCATAGCAGGCAGGCACTGTGAGCTGCATGTTTGTATCTAACTTGACCAGTTTTAAGTCTCACAAATTGCATGTGTAGTCTTTCACATAGATTGTGCAAATTCAGTGGATTTGTTTCTTACTGATGAATTTTGAGCTTAAAAATTCTCCATTGTTAGGTGAAAACTACAAGCATAACATTTCAAAAGTGGCTATAGAGAAATATAACTATGCTCAGAAAACAAATCTTGCATGTTCAGTGGAGAATTATCTCTAAAATCCATACTTATTTATCATGAAAACTCCCTTGAATGTATAGTGTGTGATAAAATCTACCCTAATAGAAATAGAATGGGAAATTATTGATTAACCTGCATACTCTCGATGTACACATCTTTGTACCCCCTGGAAACATTTTCCATGAGTACTTAAGTGCTGTCATCTGTTCTCCTTAATCTGAAAGACCAGACTGCTATTTAAGTAATCTACTACTAAGAATGCCAGTACATATTACATATTACTACTGCATGCAATAGTAAATATGAAAATTATTTATATGGAAATTTTCTTTAGAGAAACTATATATCTTTTCTAATGTCTTTTACTATTTTCATATCCTTTTAAAACAAGAAGGGAGCTACATTGGGTGTGGTGGCATATGCCTATAATCCAACCTGTGGGAAGACAGACTAGAAGGTTATTTTGAGTCCTAGCTGCATAGTGAGACCATGCACCAAATAAATAAATAAAAATTTAAATGGAGACCTAAAAATGTACATATTATATGATCCATTTTACACAATATCAAAGAACAGAATTAATGTATTGAGTAAAAATTATCATGAGTTGGTTAGTTCCTGGTAGGAAGCATTTAATGGTACAGGAATTAACTATCGCAATTTTTAAGTTCCATACTGGTCACCTGGAGCTGTCCATTGCACAAATATGTCACTGACTTGTACAACTAAGGTGTGCATATCAACTACAGATTCAAATGTACTCTACAATGAGTCTATCTCAACCAAATAAGGACAGAGAAGAAATACTTAACCATAGTAGTATTTCAAACCATGCAAGCACAGTACTATCTTAAATCATGAAAGCAATACAGATTAAAGGATCTGATGACACAGAGTCCTCTTTATCTGTAGTTTTGTTTCCTTTAGTATTATTTCCATGTGGCCAATCATGATTTGAAAGCTGTGAAAAACCTTCAGAAACAAATAGACCACAACACATTCATGATATGATCAGTTGTTTCCCGTTATGTCTCAACTGACTATGAATCATCCTTTTGCCCAGTGTATGTAGAGGGTGTATGCTGTTCACCAAATATCCACTTCAATTAACAAATCAATTATCATGGATTCAAAAAGTTTGTATTCAATGAACCCACTACTTTGCAGTGTGAGACCCCAATGTGTAAGAGTAGTTGTCTTGGGTCTTCCTTACTGGACAAAACAACCCACACTCACAATGTGAAGGAGGAAAGGTCTATTTGGGCTTACAGTTTGTAAAGGCTTGAGATAGCATCTTCTGACTCCACAGCAGGAACTCCTGGCACAGCAGACCTTCTCACAGAATGCTAGAGGAGAACAGTCAGAGTGGAAGGAAGAGGGAGAAGAGGTAAGTGCCTTGAAGTCTGCTCCCAATAGCCAATCTTCCAAACAGATGCCACCTTCTAAAAGCAAGTCACCTATGAAACCCATCAGTCGACTGATCCTATGAGTACCCGGGCTCCTCAGGGACATCCAGATGTAAAAATCCTGTCGATAGTGGATGCTGGCAATAAAATTGCAACTAGTGATCAAAAACTATGGTTAATGTTTAAACTAAGAAATCTTTAATTTCTCTGAAAATATTCCCTTGCACCTGGAACACATGTTCTTCGTGCTTTTTCCACTTTCTAGGGCAGTACTAGGACTTCACTCCATGAGTGCCTTTGCAAAGGGCGATAAAATCCACCATGCATGCTGTTGCCAGGTGACATCCAAGGGAAAGGCAGGCTTTAAAAAATAAATTACACTTTGTCCTTATCCACCTCACTCAGCAGACAGAGCCCCATGTGACCTTTGGTCTTCCCCCACAACAAAATGATTCTAAAAGACAAAAATTTTAAGTCCATTATGTCCATAAACATAGCTATGATGGTGCACTAAAGCCACTCATATAAATGTGCTTCCAGAACTGCTTCACAAAGTGGCAAGGACAATGTGAAATGTGTTTGGGGGTTATTTTGGGAGCCTGAATGGCAGTGTACCTTTCCTTGGGATAAGAATTTCATTTCTTTACATGGTATTTTGCAACTACACTTTGTATGCCAAAGAGACACTTTAAAAACCTTTATTTTAATGTGAAAGTTTATAAGTAAATTAGAAAGGGAAAATTATATTTTGAGGTTGTTAAAACATACAATAAGATCATTTTCATTAGATTATGAAAAAAGATATTTATGCTAGTCTTACTGCTATATCTAAAGCTGTGAAAATTATAATCACAGTGAATGATAATTCTTGGCTGAAACTAATAAAGTAGCATATTTATGTATGTAGACACAAAACAAACAGTAGATATAGAGTTTCTACTCTCTTCAGCTTCACAAGCCCATTGGTAGGGTTGAAACGTGATCTTTGAGATTAAAATATTTGGATACTTTATTCAAAATTTATTTAGGATTTATGAATATATTCTGGTTCATGATCAACATGCAAAATCTAAGTTATTGTATGTACAATAAATTGTATTTACATTAAATAAAGAAGATAGGACCGGGGTGGTAGCTCAAGAGCATAAGCACCTGCCTGCAAGCACAAGGTCCTGAGTCTTATCCCCAGTACCAAAATAATAATAATAATAAAATAACAAATAATAATATAAAGAAAATAATTATTACAAAAACCTATAATATAAAGACATTAAATATCTAGGAGTTAATTTAAAAAGGTTTTTATTATCCTATACTGTTGAGTGAAGAGAATCTTAATAACAGTATAATTATATAATGCAAGTGAGGGACTTCAAATTAAAATACACATTTTACAAATTGATTTAGAAACTCAATGCAAACCCAGTGAAGACCACACACACCTCCTAATGGATTAATAAATTGAGAACAAGAAATATGTGAAAGTCAAATAAGTGAGAAAAACAAAAGATTAAAGATGAGCATAGAAGGGTACTAGCTTTACTGGACACAATGAATTCGTATAAAATGACTCTAGTGAAATAGTCTATTGCATTTGCTAAAGGACAAGCAAAGAAACTATGGTACAGAAAAACAAGTTCAAGAATTTACAAACAAATTTAATACCAAGGTATCAAATGTACAAGGCTAAGGCCAGATTACTTCACTATAAATTCCGTTGGCTTAATTGTGCAGTCACACATTACAAAATGTAAATTCATATTTACCCCACATTATTCCTATAAACGATTTGTTTTTGTGGTCTTACACCTCTAAATGTGAAAGGTAAATAATAAATCTTACTTTGAACCAATGTCCTCATAAACTAAGGATTAAAATTGTCTTAAAATTGAAAATAGGACCAGCCAGATAGCTCAGTGGATCCAAGCACCTGCTTAGGCAGGAGTATGGGTCTGAGGTTCAATTTCCCAGCCTGGCTTGCTGGCCCTGCCCAGGGACGTGCTGAGATGGTTGAGACTAGGTGTTGTTGTGTGCCTGTAATCACAGCACTTGGAAGGCTGAAAAACAGGATCACTACAAGTCCAATCTGTGTAGTGAGACCCTATTGACCATGTTCTAAATACATGAAAAAATTGAAAATTGCAAATATTTATCAAAGTTTTATAGTTAGCCTACATAAAAAGGAAGATATTTTCATTTTTTTAAACAAAAAAGGCATGCAACATCAAGCAGAGGAAAAATATTTTTTAACTATATATTGTTTCCTTTTAAAAATAAAGCAAGACAGAGAAAGAAGCATTTTGTATTACACCTAAATAATTGAGGCGCTTGTGTATTAAGAATACAGTTTGGATAGCTACAAATCAATAACAAAGTACATTTAAAATTAAACAATGCTCCAGATTTAGAGGACATAGAAATGAACAATATGTTCATTTTCCAGCAAAGTGAAAACCAAACGATATGCCCTGACTAACACTGGTGGCGCTGGAACCAGCAGCTTTCTATAGATCAACATCTTGGCTTGCCAAAAACCATCACCCTCAGGGGAAACATCCATTGAAGTGTACACTTTGGCAATGAAATTTTTCTGGAAGGATTCTAGTTTCCACTAATGCCACATAATAAGCTATGCAGACAGACTGGAGTGATTAAAGGATGAAGACTGTGCAGCTATGCACCACCAAAAATATTACACAACACAGTGGAAAGGTCCAGAACAGAAAGCACAGCAGTGACAAGGTTCGAATTTTATTTGAACACAGTTTTCCAAAGAAAAACAGAGGGTGTAGTGAAATATATGAAACCCTCTGTTAAGTTCATATTCTATAACAATCAAGCTGGTATAGACACATAATATTTTATATATTAATAGGTATCAGTCAAGTTTAATTGACATTAATTCAGAAAAAAAAATGTTATACTTAATTATGAAAGCTCTCACTCTTTATATTTTTTTAAGTTTTGCTTTCATTTATCAGCTGACTGGTTCAAAATGAGCCCATGGGATGATCTGTGATTCTTAGGATAAAGCAGATTCACATTCAGAGGCACATTTTGCCTCCTATCATTGTTTTCTCCAAAGGTCTTTGACTATTTAATAAAGTAAGTCATGAAGACTAATTTCCCAAAAGTTTCTTAATCATCTTATTTTGTCTATAGTTCAGAAAAACCTTGTTTGTTTTTACAAAAGTCACTGTTAATTTGAGATCAAATAAATTAACATTCAGGGATTTATAAGGACAATTATTTTCTTTCCTCCTATAAATAAAACGAGATACTTTCTAAAGGTATGTTATGTTACATCAATGTAAAGATGATACCTAAGTCTGTATGGAACATTGTAGAAGAACATCTCAAAAGCAGGGGAGATAGCTCAGTAGAATAAGTACCTACCTGGCAAGAGTAGGGTCCTGAGTTCAATCCCTGGTACCGCAAAGAAAGAAGGAAAGAAAGAAAGAAAGAAAGAAAGAAAGAAAGAAAGAAAGAAAGAAAGAAAGAAAGAAAGAAAGAAAGAAAGAAAGAAACTTTGGGATAGGGTATAATATTTAAAATCAAGCATCACAATTCAAGTCATACAATAGAAGGAGGCTATAAAATTATTTCTGACTAAAACATTACAACACTTCATATTTTAGGAATTTGATGGTGGGACCGATTTCACAGAGAACTACCAAGAAAATATCTAAATTTGTATTGGTACATATAAGGTAAAAGTTCTGCTTTCAATTTTATGTTTTTTACTAAAAAAATATCTTGAAACTCTCAGCCCAGGATTCTCTACAATTCATACATTCTTATTTTGTGTCTGAATTTCTTCTCCGTAATAGATTTCCCAAATCGACTTCATCCCTTAGTCTCCTATACATATAACAGTTACTCTATTAAAGTGTTTCTGATCTGTGGTCTATCTCCTGCCATAAGCAAAACTGTCACTAGTTTCTGATTCACAGGGCTATCTCCAAGGGACAGATGACTGAGGTGAATATTATTATTATTATTTTTTGTCTTTTTGAGACAGGGTCTCACCATGCAGTGCAGGCTGGCCTTAAGCTCATTTTGTAGCTCAGGCTGGTCTCGAACTCACAACAATGCTCCTGCCTCAGTCTCCCAAGTGCTGGGATTACAGGCATGCGCCACCACGCCCCGCCAAATTTTTTTTTTTCTTTTCTTTTTTTTTTTTTTTTTTTTTGTGGAACCAGGGATTGAACTCAGGCCCTTGTGCTTGCCAGGGAACCACTTATTCCATTGAGCTGTCTCCCTGGATCCTTGAGGTGAATATTAAATAAGATAAAGAAGAAAAATAAGCATACAAGTTAAAAGTGTTCAGTAGTCCAGCAAAGGATGCTTTTTTCCAATATAAAAAAGAAAATGCTTCTTTACTTATAGTAAAATGCAAATCAAAACCTCAATCATACTTTAAAAAACTTGCTCTGGTAATCCAATTTTAAGATTTGTATGCACTTTAATCAATATTAATGAAATTAATGTTAAAGTTCAGTATTTATCATAATGCATAAGTTAATGTTTAGTGACATTGTACAATTAATTCATTTTGAAGCAAATTTTCTGCCTTTTTGAGTTAAACCTACAAGTACAGAGACTTTCAGTCACTACATTCATAAGCATGTCTAATTGACTGATTGGACAGCTTTTACCTTCATTCCTTCTGTTTGATTTTGATGAAAAATATTTCTAATGGTAAAGAGGTGGAAAGCACTGGGATATTTTCCTGTCCCTCAGTAATGAAGTGATAGTTGGAGGTTACAGAAAGGAGACAAGCCCAAAGTTTATTCAGGCCAATTCTGCCATGCTAAACAGAGGATCGTTTGCACTTGGCAGGGAGTGAAACATATTCTGATATTTCCTTTTTATATTTATGGTTAAAACAAACAGAAGCACTTTAGATATGCCCTAATTGGCGATTGTTGGCATGGGGAAACTGTAGGCAATTTAGGTGAAAGTGGAGCACACTGTGATTGATTGGGAGTGTGAATTTGGCTCTCTGCCTTTGGTCTTACGTTAAAAGTGGAAGTCGGATTGAGAATAGGATCAAAATATAAGTAAATCTGCAGGGACTGATTCTGCAATTTCAGATCACTATAAGGCTATGGAAGCTATTGACATTGCCAGTTCTATGGATAACCCAATACTATTATAGACTACTGTATTATATTGGATTATTTTGCTGAATTCATGCATCTACAATATTTATATGGCAATTGAATACCCATCTCTTACAGAACTATACAAAAAAGGGGATATAAATGGAATAACATTCTGTATCTGTATATACAAAATAGGATAGATATACAGCTACTTTCTTTTAATTCAATGAGAAGAAAGAAGAAAGATTTGTACTTATAATGTTTGGACAGGATATCATGTTTGCATCTTGTATAATGAATAACCACTACGAGGACAACAATATGCATTGTATTAATTATTGAAACTGTCCTACTAATCAGTTTTGGAACTGCTATTTGTTTCTCAATAAAATTAATTTTTTAAAAAAGAAAAACAAAAGAATCTTACCTGGCAAGCACAAGGGCCTGAGTTCAAGCCCTGGTTCCACAAAACAAAAGTAATCCTTAGAGATGACAATTGTTCTGAGGTGCAGTCCCCTTCAAATAGATCGACAAATTTTGTATCTTTTCACTACTAATGCCAAAATTTACAGAATATCTTATTAACTCACAGCTACATGATTTTCACTGACTTTCCTTTATTAAACTCCACTAATATTGCTAGACATCCTGATCACGACAATCAGAAGTTTTTGGTTTCATTCAAATTTTTTCAGGAAAGAAAGTTGGCAAGGAATAAAGAATCTGTGTGAAAGAGCCAGGGAAAAGAGCTAAGACAAATGCAAGGAATCATAGCAGGTTTCATGTTTCTTGTCAGCTAATCCTCTGAGAAGTAAAGGTAAAGGGAAGAGATAAGATCAGAGTGGCCAAGGTATCAATGCCTACAGAATCTGAAGACTTATAGAAATGTATTGCATGATGCATCTTGGACAGAGGGTATGGGGTGACCAATATATTGTTTTTCCCACATAATAAAGTAATGGATATACACGCCATGCTTTGGTGTATGAAATATTCCCTTTTTTGTCTTATGGATGCCTCATCACTCATTGCCATGAAGTATTCCGTAGCTCTTGGTGGTGTCATTTTATGAGTTTGAATTGCACTGGAATTATGGCATTTGTTTAGTCATACAAATAAAATACCAAATCACTCAAGACCAGACTGAACAGAAAGATTACTGTGGTATAGGACAGTACTCCTATTTACCAGTTTCTCTGGAAGGATAGACACCTGGTTTATGTAGCCAAATGGCTCTAACTTGTAAAACTGCATCCTATCATAAAGAACTGAGTTTACTTTTCCTTTTGATAAAGCCAATTAAAATTGCGGTATCCTAATGCCAGGATGAAGTTACATGTGAATGTGCATGGACAACCAGGCTATCAAACCCTCCTTGGCTTATGAATGAGTACCCTGAAAACATACATTCAATGTGATCTGTCTTCTTAGGTCTCCATTTCCCTAATGAATTGCCTGGGATCACTTTTCACATTAGTAGACACTCAATTATTTTCTTCTTCTGCCATTGCAGGACTCTTGGGATTGGAAGATCAGGGATTTTTTTTTGTTGTTGTTGTTATAGTTTCCTTAAAGATTTATTTTTATTAATATTTATTTTTAATTTTTTTCAAGTTTATTTGAGTATAATTCTTTACTTTGAGGTATGTTTGTTAATATATAAATATTTAGGTTTAATTATACTTTTCTTTCTTTTATATTATGGATGATTGGATTAAAATTCTATATTTTCTAATTTTTTTAAAATTTCTAGGGGCCAGAGAGATGGCTCAGTACAATAGGAGATTATCTGCCAAGCACAAGGACCTGAGTTCAATCCCCGATGCCGCCAAAAATAAAGAGATTTCTAGATTCTTGTTTGAACTTGTTAAAATTTGGAACATGTTCTGTTGGATAAAATATAATTTAACACTAAGAATTGTTGTTTTTCTTGTGTATTTTAGGGAAGGGTCTACGGAGTGCATAGGGTCTCACTACTAGATTGGACTCATAGTGATCCACCTGTTCACAGCCTCCTAAGAGCTGGGATTATAATGTGTTTATATAGGAAACTTACTCCAAAGTAATAGTTATTATGATCATTACCTTGCATGTATGATGAAATCAACGTGCTAACATTAGAAGAAGAATAATGCTCATACTACTCAATAACCATAGCATCACTGTTAAAGCAGTGAGCAACATCCTAAATGTTTTTTAATTAGGGTGACTAATGGGCTAATATGTAAGAAGCTCTGATCTAATTCTCTTAGTTAAAATAAGAAATCTGTTTGCTAATTAGAAGAGAATATATGATATCTGTGGAAATATCTTAACAAGAATGAGATGAGGTAACATTTCTAAAGGAATTACACAATGACAAGAAATCTATATTTGTGGATTGGGTAACTACAACAGTGCACATTTAGTACAATAATAACCAACCACATGAAAGAAAAAGGATACATGACCGTAATAGTTTAGATTGAAATCTATTGAAGTTTTCATGCATCTTTCTATTCTGTACAGTGTCCTAGTATCAGTTAAGTAGATTTCTCAATTTAATATATAATAAACTGTCTTAGAATATCTTAAATATATTATTCTTTTTATGATTTTTATCAGTACTAACTAAACCCTGAATTTTTCAACATATCTTCTTAATATTGTTAAAGATTTTGGTTCAATTTTGTTTTTTGTATAATAAGATTTGTGTGCATTGCTAAATGATTGTTCATGTAAATCTTAAAATGCAGTTTTTGTCATTGATTTTTTTCTATATTTGCTTTGAGAAAGTTATAGGCAAAGACTTTAGAAACATTGCTCTGGAGAATATGTAACTTACTACTCTAAGGTAATAGCTCTGGTTTATTACTTATATTTTAAGGAAAAAAGCAAATAATGTAGTCATGAAGTTATTACTGAAGTTTATGTGTATTGAACACTTATACCTAATTCTAATCTCACCAGATACTAGTAGGTCAGGATCATTCCTGGGATGAGAACATGAGAAAGAGGTTGTAAAAACATTGAACAGAATTTTATGTACAATATCTTTGGTGATTATAGTATCAACATTTTTATCTTCTAGACATATCAGGAAAATATACATAATAAAAATGTTCTGGTTTTACTTAATAAATTACTTTTTAAACTATTCTATTTGCAATATGAGAAAAAAACTAAAACAGTCCATATTATGTCAGTTAATAGGTGGAAATGCATTTTCTCTTTGTTTTCAATGATCTCTGTGAAAGAGGTAGGAATCTACATTTTTAGGTTTCTCATCTTACTTATGAATAAAAATATTGTAATTTAGTTTATATAATAAGCAATAGGTACTAACCTCATTCATGACAGGGCAGCTTTGCAAACACAAAACTTTAATTCTTAAAATTTAGTGTTTATAGACTCATCAGGGTTTTGATGAAATCAAGTTCAAATCCCAGAATCCAGTATAATAATCTGGTGAGACTCATGTTTGTCTTTAATTGAGCATATGATATTATTTTAAATCAGTGATTTGCTGATAATACTGTGAGAAAAGAATCTTTCCCACCCATGCTTTTGTGGATGCTTACAGGCACAATTAGCATCAGTGATAAATAACTTTCTATTCAGCAACACTCTTGGAAAGAAATACGTATAATGTTTTTTGCTTCATTTTGTTTGACAGGATTTTATCGTGTGGCTTGAACTCCTTCAGGCTGGTCTCAAACTCATGCTAATCCTTCTGCCTCAGCCTTTAATATCTAGGATTACAGATGTGTGCCACAGCTCCTGGCCAATACAATATTTTTTATTGGGTTATTTTTTATCATATCTGTAATACAATACAGAAAAAGATTTTTGAGTATAATACATTTGTATCAAAATTTCTTAGAGGTTATTATGTGAATAATTTACATAAATAAATGTAGGCTCTTCAGCATCCCTTAATTAAATCTACACCCTAAACACTAATTATTTCTCTCACATTTTGTTTGGATTTGATTAATATTTATTCTAATCCTGCAAAGTAATTTCCAGACTCTGTTAAATTATTGTACTATAAATAAAAAATAATCATTTAAACTTCAACCTTCTCTTTTCAAGATTATGACACTCAGGTTTGATGGCATTACCACAGAAATGTCAACTCAATTATTTTTAGAATAATTAGCTTCATTACATGTGGAAGGTACCCAGATATAAAATTCAGTTTCTTCCTTCTAAAGTAGCTACAGTAGCAATCAAATTTAAATTGAAAGAGGCTCGCACCTGCTACCTTCAGCCTTTTCCACTCCTTTATGGAAAGATTTACTATCACAGGACCTAAACAATTATTAGGCATCAGCATAAAGCTGATTAGTTGACATCAACATACATTTCCAGGAGATGCTGGATCGGAATCATCTACCATTATTTTCCATAATTGGAAGTATATCCATACTTAGATTTGCTTATGTTGTTATAGTGGTGGAGCCACAAATAAGCTGTGTGATTTAATCGGGGCAAAGCTCAAAATGAGACTCAGGTGTTCTGGCGTAATGACTTCCCTTCCCATCAGTTCATTTCTCTATATCATGAACCTTCACTTAAAATAGGTATCTAGGACTGTTCAGGTGTGAAAGTGTTTATGATCATGGAATGCATAAAATAGGGTTTTTAGAGACACAATTTAAATAGTAAGTTCAACTGCCGGAAGATACTGCCTGTGAGGAAAGGGAGCAGCCTCTAAGAGACTGAGTGCTCATGAGCGCAGATGATGCCTTTGGGCTTCCCCCATTTGGTACAGGAGAAGCTGAGTAAATTCTGAAGAAACTTCTGAAGAAAGGGATTTAAGATGAGAAACAGTTTGGAAGGAGCAAAACTGAGTCCATAGCCTTCCCCAAAATGTTTTGCATGTGGAATATATTTCTTAGGAATCTGACATTTAAACAAGAGTATACATTTTCTCTTTACTTTTGAAGTTAGACTTATTTAGCACTGTATACATATGTTTAAATTATTATACAATAGTCTTGCAACTATCATAAAATAATGTTAAATATGTTTATTTATAAAAATGATTATTAGGTTCTAGATACCATGTGATATTTTAATTATAGTGGGACTGTTTGGCATGATATTCAACATGTATAATGCTTCTTGGGTATAATATATGATATAATATAATAAATATAATATAATAAATATAATATAATTAATATAATATAATATAATATAGTATAATATAATATAATATTGTAAGTAAAATGTTCTGCAGTAGCTCTCTAGGACTCATTCTTTGAAATTGAAATTTTACGCTTATTAAATACCTACCCCATGCATCCTCTTCCTCTCTCAATTTGACAAATCATCATTTTACCCTTTCTATTAATATGTCTACTTTATTCTACATCTATAAAAGGGAATTGTGGAGTGATGGTTCCTATGCCAATTGCTTCTCACTTAGAAAGGTTCACCCATTTTTGTACCTCATAATGGGAATTTTCCTCTAGTTTTACATTTTATTTTATTTCATTTCATTAGTTTTATTAGTTTTATTACTACATTTCTATAGGACATTATGTTTACATTTCTCAGTATGCATTTAGAACACATCCCTATTCCTTTCTAATTCTCTCTTCCATTCCTCTCTCCTCCCTCTACACTTATCTTCACCCTCTTCCTCCTTCTGTATACATTTGTAGTAAAAATTACTTAAGTTATTTGTGTCGTGTGGGTACATGTGCATCACACATCTGGATGTCAAGGTTAACTAACTTTCCACAGTGAGATACTATCCTTCTGTTGTTAGACTGAGCACCATTATTAAAAACATTCAATTGACAGAAGTTGTGAGTTGAATAGAACCAAATGCACTGTTGGAGAAATGTTAAATTAGTACAGATTTTATGGAAAACAGAAGGGTGTTTTTACAAAAAAATTAACAATGAAACTATTGTATACCTCAACAACCTTTTGGGCATTTATTCCAAATAACTCAAATTATTATAGCTATCCCCATGTTCCATGCAATGTTTAAAATAGTTAAGATCCATGTACTAAATATGAATAGAGACAATATGAAATTTTAAACTGAAAACATTGGATATTTCTACTATGGATGTAGAAAAGATACATATATATATATATATATATATATATATATATATATATATACTTTAAAAAGTGAAACATTTTATTGTATAATTTTCTATAACTGGTAAATACATATTACATGCAAAAAATTATATCAATAAGGTAAATGAACTTATCATTTTCTCAAGGAATTATTACTATAGAAATAATTGTGAGAACTTTTAGCCAATGAGTTATTCAGCTTTCAAGCAAAAACTGTTTTAAATTTTTAATCTGACATGGACAAATCAACATGGTTCTAGATTGTGTTGATAAAGAGAAACGAGTTTAACCATAGAATAGTTTAGGGCAACTTATCTGTGGAACTGTTCGTCAAGGTCTGGTATTGATGTACTAAGTATTCTGATGAAGCCCAGTGCAGAAGATAATTGCTGGATGGCAAAATTGTTATGGATCCTTTTGAGGCAGATTTTATATAAGCCAAAAAGAAACTTAAAAAGATATATGTTTGGAGCAGACTAAAAGCCCAGCTTCTGAGTTGAAAGGATAGTCATTTAAGACATGATTTTAAGATATGAGACTCAAAGCATCTTTGCAGTGGTACAATAAGAATGGACGTGATGCTCAGATAGATATTTTAGTTTGTGGCAGGAGTGAACTCTTTGATAGTATAGACAATGAAGAGGTTTTGAGACGCTACTAATAATCAGATTTTTGTGTGCGTATGATGCTATTCAATACAGAAAGCATTCTTTCTGGACATACTGAACACTGCAAAAACTTTTGTAGGATTTCATGAATGACCTAATAATATTTTGCTCATATTATTGGCTAAAACAAATATTAAACAATATAATTATGTGAATACAAAACAATTCTATTCTATGTTGTAGAAAAATATTTGCCCCTGTGGTCCTAAGTAGCAGTTTGATAATAGATGCTAAAATTTTTCTACACATTGAAATTTGAGTAGGAGAAGAAACTTCAATAAAAGGCATTTATAGCTTCTGATGAATACTCTGAATCTGAGGAATGAGAAAAACCAAAGAAGAAAATTTACTCTTCATGAGATAGTCAAATGCTACTCCTTTATTAATTTGCATGCCATGGTGAATATGTAGAACACTGACTAATTTAAATAATTGTATAATCAAATTAAAATTTTAGAAAGAGTCAGTAGGGGCTTGGCAACAAATAGTTTTTCTTAACGTGAATTTCAGAAAAATATACAAATCCTTGTTTCTCATCAAAGTAGGTTAACTACAGATGCAATGAGATTCTTTCATAGGATAATCTTCTGAATCTCTGGGATGTACACCAAAATACTTCACAGAACTAAACCTATGGCAGACTCATGGATTTTATAGTAAGGCTATAAAATAAACCTCCAACCGTCACACTTATTTGTGAGTATTTCTAAGATTACTGTATGACCCACCTGAGCAAGATGGTTTAGTGCTTACTGACCAACACACACACACACACACACACACACACACACACACACACACACACACACTTCTGCTGACAGAACCACAGACAGGAGATTAACACAGACTTGCTCTGCAAGGGGACACCCTCAGGTTTTATTTTCATGGTTTGGTTCATGTATTTATTTGTATTTCAGTCACGCTGGAGTTTTTCTCAACCTCATAATTCCTGACACGTTTTCACCTGCAGACTAATAACAGCATTGGGTTTTCAAGACAAGATTCATATGAAAAACATTTAATTCCTACAACAAGGCATTGGATTCCACAGAAAGTGTAAGAAATATAAGGGTAAATTTTAACCCATTATTAGGAAAAATTAAGAATTGTTTTAAAAGCTTTTGTAATTGAAAAGCACTTACTTTGATTGGTATAAAAGAAATGTTTAGAATTTGTTGAAAGATATATTTTTGTTAGGTATGTTTTAGTACAGCATTAAAATAAGACAAACTGAAAATTAGTTAAATATGTATCTGTTAATGTGTCTTGTTGAGTTTAATTTGTTAAATATGAGATTTGCCAAGGAATATACATTTTATTAAACAGGTTAATGAGATTTTTGAAGAATTCATTACTCTCTGAAGGTCATGTAATAGTCCTGACTTATTGGCATATATTAAATATATGTTAGCAGTACACAATTAAATCTCAGGGTCAACACGTAAAATATAAGATGCATATATTTACTAATAATGAAAATAAAATCTGGAAAAATGTCTAAAGATATGTAAGTTATCTTATGCAGCAGAAGAGGATTTATGATAATAAAATGATGCATATCGCTCAGGACATGAACCATAAGCATGATCCAGTCAGCGAAGTGTGTGCTTCTCATTTAGAGATCTAAAAATACTGAAGTTGCTTATTTTTAAGTTGTACTTTATTTTAATCAACATGATAATTACACATATAGTAGTTTAGTTTAGAGATCTTTTTTTGTTTCACTTTATAGGTAACCCATTATGATTATATATATGGTATCCATATATTCAAAACTATAGCAAGAGGAAAGAGTTCTGTAAGTTTTACCTACTAATGAAATTATAAATGCTGGATACTCTAAATATTTAATGTTTACACAGTGCATGTAACAAAACACATTGCACCCTAAAAATACATGTAATTGCTAAGGATCAATAAAAATTTATTTTTTTACTCTATTAGATTTGGAATTCTCTACCTTTTATATTCCTCCACTAATATCTGTCTTCACACATACCATGCAAACCACATGAAATATACTAGAGTTATAAATTTTAACTCACATTGCAACTTGAGCATCTAGAGGTTTGTAATTGCTGTCAACTTTTTGGAGAGTTTTAAGGATAATAGGCACTCAAATGCAAGCAAGATTCAGCTTAAAATTTTGTCTAATTTCAAAACACATTAATACTCTGTCTCATTCATTCATTCATTCATTTGCTCATTCATTCATTCATTTTGTGGTGCCAGGGCCTTTGTGCTTGACAGGCAGGTGTTTATGCCACTGATCTATATCTCCTGCTCTATCATTAGATAAAATTGATGAATCTCTTGATCTTCTATGGCCTCTCCTTCTCTGTTCAAGAATGTGCCCACAGGTTTGGAAGAAGGGATGTATGTGGAAGGGCTCTAATTCCAATGACATCTGTTTCTGTCCTCAGCCTTTTACTCATGAAAGTTCTTCATTTTCCTCATCCTTCTTGGGTGGAACATGAAACCAAGATGTCTCAGCCCCCCTCTGAATGGCCATCTTTCCTGCCATCACAGCTGAGTCCTTTGTGAGGTCTGGGTACTATTTTGGCAGAGCTGGGCATCTTCTCTAAAGAAACAATCCGGGACTAGTTCTCAGCAGAACTCCTTAGGCAGATTCTCAACAATATCTGAAAACTTCCATTGCTACCCCAGAAGCAAAGGCAGAAATAAGCCCTCGGGATTCCCCTTCTGCTTTAGCATTAATTGCCAGCAGATGTACTTGGATATGAACCAATTTCAGTGCAACATGGAAGTGACTACAAATCAGCCTCTTCGCCAAGCCTCCGCTACAATGTCACAGCCTCAGAACACCCCCAGTGGCAAGCTCACTTAACAAGACACTTGGGCAACAGGGGAGTGAAGCCAATGGGAGAACAACTCTGGTTTGTGCTGTGCTGACCTTTCAGTAATCCTCTGTACCAGAAAATTGCTTAGCTTTTTCCTATACCTGTTTGTTTAAGCATTGTTGGAATAGCCTAAACAGAACTGTCATGGACTTGAAGTGTTTCCTTATACATATTCTAAGAAAACATCATGTGTAATCTTGATATTGCTCCTTTATCCTTTGATCAACTCAGCTATGAATATTTGAAAACACTTACAATTTAAAATAATGAGGAAACAACTATTTACTTATTATACACCAGACTTATAATTAGCTGTTTCTACATTAAATGCCAGAGGGATAATTCGTATAATTGCAGATGCTTTCGAAGGCCACGTTGTAGTAACATCACTTCTCATACACAATTATCAAATGCTGCATTGCAGTATAAGACTTTTTATTTCAAGAAAGGCATAATCTTTTCTAGTTTATGAAAAATAAATATTATTACAACTATTAGAAGTAGAATAAACTATCAATGTGCTATACCAGCTGTCTTTTTTCCCAAATATTCAACTGAAATTAATGTCTTTTGAAGGATTAGTATTCTCTTTTGTAAAGTTTGATTTGAGTTCATGTTTCATTTTCTTAAGACATAATGTGTTATTTATATTATGCTAAATTATTTCCTTTTCATTTTAAAATTATTCTACAAATCATTTAAGGTATTTAGTCTTCTCAGAGCTCTGCAGAACAGGTTTAGAGTCTAAAAAGGAGGCTACAGCAACTTTCCCGTAGGGCTTCTGCTCTGACTAAAGGAGAGCAGTTGAGTTTATCAACTGGAAACAGTCTCTGGCTTCTGGCGAGTAGACCAGTTCATTTACTACACTTAAGGAGACTTGCTAGGGCAGTCCAGCTCCACTGAGAAGAAACCACTAGCACAGCACAATGCATGTCTTTAATTCCAGTTGACATGGTATTCATCTTAACCAAGACCTGAGGTTAGGATGGCTGAAGGCCAAACAATGCGGTAGGGAAGAAATGCCCAGCATTGTATGACTGATGATTTATACAAGGCTGACCTTTGCAAATTATTGTGCATTTTAAAAAGCCAGCATCTTTCTGCTTACGACACATTTTCATTGCAGTAAATAGAAGAAACTCCTTTGGAATTGTAATCATTTTCCAATCAGTACATATTCCTAAACACACACACACACAAAAAAAAATAAACACAATGCAGGAGCAATATAAGAATAGATAATTTGTAATCAATTGTATTTAAAATATCATTGGAAATAAAATTGAGAAGAATTAAACGAATTATGGTTTAAGAAATGAGAGACAGGGTGGGGGAGGTGGCTCAATGCCTCACTGGCAAGTTCAAGGACCTCAGTTCAATCCCCAGTTCTTCCAAAAAAAAAAAAAAAAAAAACAAAGAGATGAGAGACAGTGAGAGAGAAAGTTTAAACAAAAAAAACCAAGGGGTAGACTGGGTATGGTGCATGTGTGTAATCCCAGGAGTTGGCAGGCTAAAATCAGGAGGATAATGTCAAGTCCAGTCTGTGTAGTGAGACCTAATTTAGATCCTGTACTAAAGAAGTTAAAAAAAAAAAAAAAGAAGAAGAAACTGAAGAAAAGAAAAATACTGCTTAAGCCAGGCATGGTGGCGCATGCCTGTAATCCCAGCACTCGGGAGGCTGAGGCAGGAGGACTGTTGTGAGTTCGAGACCAGCCTGAGCTACAAAGTGAGCTTAAGGCCAGCCTGAACTGCATAGTGAGACCCTGTCTCAAAAAGACCAAAAAAAAAAAAATACTGCTTAAGAGGATATATGATAAATAATGGAATCCTACCATTTTCAATATATAATATCAGTCTTAATAAATGAAAAGGACCATTTTGTAGTAAAACAAAAAAACTATATATATATGTATGAATGTTGACCTTGTAGAATCTGTAATAAATACATAAAAAGTCAACTTATTGTTAAAATTTTTAGCTCTGATGAAAATGCTAATTTCACATATCAATTAAAAATATCTGTTGAGATTTCTTTCCCCAGTTTTGGTATCAATAAAATATTAGCCTATAGGAATGATTTTGGGAGGATTGCTTCATTTTCAATTCCATTGAAGAGTTTGAAGAGTATTGGGACTGTAGAATTCAGCTGTGAATCCATCAAGGCCTGGACTTTTCTTTGTCAGTAGGGTTTCTCTTTTATGTTTTGTATTTCTTTGGCTATTATTAGGTTATTGAGAGTTCTTATATCAGCTTGATTCAGATCTGGCAGTTTGTACCTTTCTAGGAATCTGTCCATTTCTTCTGTATCCTCTATTTTGTGAGAATTCCCAAAGTATCAACTGATGATGTTCTGAATTTCCACTAGGTCTGTAGTAATTTCACCCTTTTCATTCTTTGTAGCTTGTATTTGAGTTATTTCTTTCCTCTTCTTCATGAGGTTAGCTAGGATCTTATCACTTTTATTTAATCTTTTAAACAACCAGTTATTGGATTTGTGAATTCTTTGAATAGATTTCTACATCCCTATTGAATTAATTTCTGCTCTAGCCTTTCTGATTTATTCCCATTTTTGGGCTTTGGGTTTGGTGTCCTCTTGCTTTTCTAGATATTGGAAGTGCAACATTAGAATGTTTATTTGTTCCCATTATGTTAACGTCAGGTGTGAGTTCAAAGTTATAAATTTCCATCTGAGAACTGTTTCTATCACATCACATAAATTCCAATGAATTGTCCTTCAGTGTTCATGAACTGTAAATATTTTCAATTTCTTCTTTAATTTTATCAATGACTCAATGGTTGTTGAGTAGGGTGTTGTTTAATTTCATGTATTTATGGGCTTTTTTCTGCCTTCTTTTTTAAATTTTTGTTATTGAAGAACAAATATCAATGAACCAGTTTCACATCAAATTAACAGGACTGATTTGATAAATTAATATAGTGTAAATTGTTTTCGTAATGTTTTGGTATCTTACAAGGTTTACACAAGATATTATACTTACATACATTATTATAGCAGATGTCTCTAATCTGTGAATTAAGACAGTGTAGCTGTATACTTATCTTACTTTTCATACCTGGATTATGTCACAGATTATCTTCCTAGTGGTTGTCCATAGTACCAGAAGCAAACAAAATGACTCATCCAACCACTATTAGTGCAAATCTTGCTTCTCATAGAATTGTACAGAAGCACAGCATATTTACCCTAACTGTATTGTGTATACATACACATCATGGTTCTTCATTTGCATCACCATTTTTTTGTCGAGACCTGTCAAACATGGGCATTCAATTGTGATTTAATCAATTTAGGTGCTAGAACTTGTTGACACAATCCAATATAGTCCAACATTAGACAATAACACTGAGTTATCTGAAGAAGTTGTTGACTGTAGCCATTTACAGCTCAACTTATTATTATGGTCCTTGTTATATACCTTATTTTTATACTTTTCTGCTGGATGGCTAAAACCAAGGTAGATCAAGTTCTATACACCAAAAAATGTAGCTTATGTTTCTGATGAGGTCAGTGAAGGTCCCTCAAGGTTTATCTTATAATCCTTTATCTTACTCTGTAGATCCTTTGTGTCATCCCTGTGGATGAGTCACGGCCAGTGCTTGACCAGTTTGCTCTCTGTGACAGCCTGAGAGAAAGTTTTCTGTCCATGTGACTTGCCCCAAGGCACAATATAAATCATCAATGTCTTTCCTCTGAGGCTCCATAATCTCCTTGATCAGAAAATTTGGGGCACAACTGAGTTTCATGATGTTGCAGTACAGGTTTTCCTATGTCCTGAGTCTTGGCTGACCTTGAAAGGCTAGGGCAAAAATGTTGGCTGACCTTGTGGCTCTTCTATTTCTCCAATTTTCATCTGTGAACCTAGGTTGTTAACCATCCAAAAGAAAAGCTGAATAGTACCCTGTAGCATATGCCATTCAGTTTGCCCTAGCTATCTGACTAAATTCTTTTTAATTATTGTTCTACATTTTTATTTGTATTTCTTCTTTTGACTATTACTAGGGAGGCTTTATGATATTTGCACATGTGTGTCTGGTTTATTTCACTTATGAGTGTATGTTCAAGTGGCATCCACTTCAATATAAATGTTTCAAGTTTATCATTCTTTATAGCTGAGTAATACTACATTATATAGAAATATCACGTCTCTTTCAACCATTCCTCATGTGACAGACATCTTGATTGTTTCCAAAATTTTGCTATCACATAATGTGCTGCTATTAACACAGATACATATATATCACTATGATATAATGATTTCAGTTCCTCTGGGAATATTCCCATTAGGGGGATAGAAGGCTTGAATGGGATTTCCAGTCCTATTCTTTTGAGGAGTCTCCACACTGATCTCCACAATGGTTGCACCAATGTACATTCCTACCAGCAGTGGAGAAGTGTTCACTTTCCCCCAGATGCTCCCCAACATTTGTTGTTGGTTGATTTCCTTATGATAGTCATTCTTTCTAGAGTGAGATGGTATCTCAGTGTTGTTTTTATTTGCATTTCACGGATAGCTACCGATGTGGACCATTGTTTCATGTATGTATTTGCTTCTTGAATTTCATCCTCTGAGAAGTGTGTATTCATCTCAAATGCCCACTTCTGAATGGGGTCTTTAAATTGGAGGACCCTAATATATATTAGCTTTTTATATATTCTAGAGAGCAGACATTTGTCTGATTGCTTATTAGTTAGGAAGTTTTCAAAATTTGTGGATTGTCTTTTCACTTCATTGACAATTTATTTTGATGTGCAGAAACTCCTGAAGAACATGATCTCAGTTGTTGATTGTTTCAAGTGTTTCCCATGCAAATATATGTTTGTTCATGAACATCTTACCTACACCTATGTCTTCTGGAGTTCCTCCTACATTCTATTCCAGGAGATTGCGAGTTTCTGTTTTAATGTTTAGATCTTTAATCCATTTTGACTTTAGCTTAGTGCATGGTGATAGAGCTGGATCAAGTTTCAGTGTTTTTCATGGAGAAGGCCATTTTTTCCTGCACCATTTGTTAAAGAAGCTATCTTTCTTCTAGTAAGCTTGTTGGGCCCCTTTGCCGAAGATCAGGTGGCTGATTGTGTTTGTAGATGCCGCTGCATCCTCTAATCTCCTCCATTGATCCTCAGGTCTATTTTCTTGCCAATACCATGGTGATTTTATCACAGCGCTTTGTAGTATAGTTTCAAGTCAGGTATTGTGATGCCTCCTGCCTTGTCCTTAAGGGTCAATATTGACTTTGCTATTCTAGGTCATTTGTGGTTCCAAATAAATTTTTGGACAAATTTCTCTAGGTCTGGGAAGTATGTTGGTCGCAGTTTGATAGGGATTGCATTAAATCAGTATTACAATTTTTGGAGTATGAACATCTTCACGATGCTTGTTCTTTCTGTCCAGGAGCACAGAATGTATTTCCACTTTCTGAAATCCTCTATAATCTCTTTTCTTAGGGTTTTGTAGTTTTCCATGAAAAGATCTTTGACTTCTTGGTTAAGTGAATTTCAAGGTATTTCATTTTCTGTGGTGCTATTGTAAAAGATATTGCTTCTATTGTTTCCTTCTCTGTGTGTTTGTTATCTGTATAGAGGAATTCTATTGACTTTTGAGTACTGAGTTTGTATCCTGCTATGCTATTGAATTTCTGTACCAATTCTAGTAGTTTCTTGGTATAATTTTTTGGGTCTTCCAAGTAAAGTATCATGTCACCTGCAAATGCTGATAATTTAACTTATTCTTTACCTATTCTTACTCCTTTTATTTCTCCCTCTTCTCTAATGACTTTTGCTAATGATAGCAAAACTATATTGAATGGGGGGTGTGATACATGACATCTTTGTCATGTCCCTGATTTAAGATTAAAATATTTCAGGTTTTCACCACTTAGGATTATATTAGCCATTCGGTTCTCATAGATGGCTTTTATCAAATTGAGTTAGAGGCCTTGTATTCCAATATTTTTTAGGACTTTGAACATGAATGAGTTTTGGACTTCGTCAAAAGCTTTCTCTGCATCAATTGAGATGATCCTGTGGTTTTCAGATTTCAGTCTATTAATATAGTGTATTACATTTATAGATTTTCAAATACTGAACCATCCTTGCATCCATGCGATGACTTGTACCTGGTCACGGTATATGACCTTCTTGATGATTTGCTGTATTCTATTTGCTAGGATTTTATTTAGGATACTTGAATCTATGTTCATGAGGGAGACTGGCCTTTAGTTCTCCATTTTAGTTGTGTCTTTCCCTGGTTTTGGAATAAGTATAATACTTGCCTCCAGAAATGATTTTTGGAGGACTGCTTCCTTTTCAATTTCATTGAAGAGTTTGAGGAGTGTAGGAATTATATCTTCTATGAATTTCTTGGAGAATTCAGCTTTGAATCCATTAGGACCTGGACCTTTCTTTGTTGGTAGGCTTTGTTTACGTTTCATATTTCCTTGGCTGTTATTGGCTTATTGAGAGTTGTTATATCTCCTTGGTTCAATTTTGGTAATTTGTACCTTTCGAGAAATCTGTCCATTTCTTCTGTGTCTTCTGTGTGCATAAGGATTCTCCAAGAAGCTATTGATAATCTTAATAATAATAGGTCTGTGTTGATTTCAAAATTTTCATTCCTTATTGCTTGTATTTGAATTTTTTCTTTCCTCTTTTTGATGAGGTTCACTAGAGGCTTATCAACTTTATTTAGTCTTTCAAAGATCCAACTTTTTGATTTGTGGATTCTTTGAACTGTTTTCTTTATCTCAATTGAATTAATTTCTGCTCTAATCTTTATGATTTATTCTTGTCTTTGCACTTTGTGCTCTTCTTTTTCTAGATGTCAGACTAGCAACATTAGCATGTTAATTTGTTCCTGTTCTGTTTACCTAATGTGTGATTTAATAGCTATGATTTTCCCTCTAAGAACTGCTTTCATCGCATCCCATAAATTCTGGTAAGTTGTGCTTGACCTTTCATTGAATTGTAAATATTGTTGACTTTCTTGTTTAATTTCTTCTGTGATGCATTGATTGCTGAGTAGGATGTTGTTTAATTTCCATGAATTTAGCTGCTTTTGCTGGTTTCTTTTCTTATTTATTTCCAGTTTCATTGTATTGTGGTCAGATAATATGCATCGGATAATATCTGTTTTCCTGCATATACTTTAGCATGACTTGACTAGTATGTCATCTATTTTGAAAAATGACATTTGTACAGCTGAAAAAAATATGCATTCAGCTGTGGTTGTGTGGAATACTGTGTATGTGTTCACGAGGTCCATTTGTTTCAAGTTGTGGTTCAGTTCTGCTACTTCCTTGCTACTTTTTTTTTTTTTTTTTTTTTTGTCTGGTTGATCTATCTTTTTTAGATAAGTGGCTATTAAGGTCTATTACAATTGTGGACTTATATATTAGGTTTTACATGTTCATTAAGATTTGTCTTACATAGTTGGATGCTCCTGTGTTTGGTGCATAGATATTTATGAGTGTTACCTCTTGCTCTTGAATTTTTTCCCCTGACCTGTATATAGTGGACTTCTTTGTATCATTTGATCATTCTTGGTTTGAAGTTGAGACTGTCTGAGAACGGAATTGCTACTCCTGCTTTTTTGGGAAATGCTTCTTTGACTTTGAGCCTATGAATGTCCTTTTGAGTTAAGTGTGCATCTTGTATACAGAATATTGTCGTGTTTTGTTTCCTAATCTACTGTGCCAGTCTGTTTCTCTTAATTGGTGAATTGAGTCCATTTACATTGATGGTTATAATGGAAATGTGTTGAACTATGTTTGTCATCATATTTACCTGCTGTTGTTTACTCCTTTGTATCTTGTGTGTAATTGTTTGTCCTATTTATTGGGTTCCTTCCATTCTCATTTGTTGAGTTCTAGTCATTGTGGTCTCTGTCTAGAACGTCTTTCAGCAGCCTGTGTAGGGATGGCTTTGTCATCATGAAATTCTTCAGTTGTTCTTTGTCATGGAAATGTTTCACTTCTCCATCAAACTTGAAAGAGTGTTTTGCAGGACATAGTAATCTGGGCTGGAAATTGCTTTCGTGCAGGACTTGATGAACTCTGCTTAATGCCTTCATGGTTTGTGTAGAGAAGTCAGCTGTAATTCGGATGGGTTTTCCTTTTAATGTGATCTGTGTCTTTTCTCTAACAACTTTCAGTATATTATTCTTGTGTTGGATTTCTGGGATCTTGACTATGATATGTCTCAGTGTGTCTTTACTTGGGTTGAAGTTATTTCTTGTTCTGTATGCTTCGGTTACCTGAATACTGGATTTCTTTCTCATATTTGGGAAGTTTTTGGTGATTACTTCTGCCCATACTCTTTTTATATCATTTGTATTGAATCCTTCATTGTCATTAATGCCAATTATCCTCACATTGTTCATCCTGGCATCATCTTGCAGGTGGTGGATTATTTTTTCCTTCATTCTTGTTGTTGTTTAGATATCCTTTCTCACCTTTTCACTAGCTGCACCAATGTTCTCAAGATTTGAAACTCTGTCTTTGCTTTCACTCAAACCGTTTAGTAGACTCGTGATTGATATTTTTCGTTCTTCTACATCTCTTTGACTCTGATTCATGCTTTCAATTTCTTTTCTGTGTTGCTCATTCCAGGAATCTGTCATATATCTGATTTCCTCTATTGTTTTTTTTTTTTTTTTAATCCATGTCTTCTTTAGAGGTAGTTACTAATTCCTTTTCCTCGGAGTTTCTTCCAAATTGGGTTTCTCTGTATATTTCCGGAATTGTTTCTGTATTTTTGATGCTATGATTCCAAAGAATTCTTTTTTGATTTCAGAACTTATTTCTGCTTTGAGTTCCTCATGATCTTTCTGCTGCTGGTTCTTTGCTTCCACCTCTTAATTCATACATTTCAGCTGGAATAGTTCTTTTCTGCACTTGTTCTGGGTGAGCATTGTGTCTCCCTCAGATGATTCTGGACTTGATTCATTACTTCAGATGCTATGTATTGAAATATTTGTTTTTTTATTTCAGGTGTTAATTCTGGTCTGAGTTTCTCTACTCCTTTCTGCTGTTGTTCCTTTGCTTCTGTCTCTGTTAATTCATTCATTTCAGCTGAGCTAGTGTACCCTGAACTTGTTGGTGGACTCAAGACCTCAGATTGCATTTTTCTCCTTGTCTTTATTATTTTGTATAGCGCTGACCTCTGTCTGACCTTTGGTGTAGAGCTTTGGTACAGCTATAACTTTAGCATGTAATGAGATTCAGATGCAAGTCTGTTAAGTTTGAGATTATCCAGTTATGCCTGGCCTGGATGTAGCTGTTGTGTTCAGTTCCTTTTTGATGCATCTCCTGTTTGTAACTTCTGTTTGGTCTCTGGTCAGGGAAGCATTTTGGTCTCAGAAGCTCTCCCTCACACTCAGCAGGCCAGGCCAGAGTGGATCGTTGCCACGAGAGTTACCAATGTTCTTGCTCCCATGGTGGGCTAGGGGGCAGGGGCTCCAAGCATTTACCATATAGGTCTGTCTGGGATGTCTCAGGCAGGTCTCTGGCTAGGATGTCTTGGGGCCTAAGGCTCTGCATGGTGCACAGCATGCAGGGAGAAGCCAAAATCTCTCCCTCAGACTCAACACACTCTGAACTTGGATGCCCAGAGAGTTCAGGATATTCCCATTCACCTGTTGGGCTTGGAGGCAAGGATCTGAGTAGCATGGCGTGCACGGGAAGAAGCCAATGGTTCTCCCTCAGACTCACTACACACTCACCAAACTGGGAAGCTGGGCAAGTCGTGAAAATTGCCACTCGCTTAGCAGGCTTGGGAGCGGGATCCGGGAAGTTACCAGAGTTGGCCCTGGTGTCTCAGGCCGGTCTGTCTCTCGGTGGGCTTGTGGGCAGGATCGCAGGCTTGGGGTTGGAATCTCTGCTGTCTTTTTTCATTTGTTTCCAGTTTCAATGCACTGTGGTCAGATAATATGCATGTGATAATTTCTCTTTTCTTGCATATGCTTAATCATGACCTATGGACTAGTATGTGGTCTATTTTAGAACATGACCTATGTGCAGCAGAAAGCACGTATATTCAGCTCTGGTTGGGTGAAACACTCTGTATATGTCCGCTAAGTCCATTTGTTTCACTCTCTGGTTCAGTTCTGCTACTTCTTTGCTAATTTTTTGTCTGGTTGACCTATCCTTTTGGGATAAGGGTGAGTTAAGGTTTCTTGTTAATATTGTGGCCTTGGATATTAGGTTTTTCAAGTCGGTTAAGATTTTTCTTATATAGTTGGGTACTCCTGTATTTGGTGCATAGATATTTATGAGTGTTACTTCTTCCTCTTGAATTTTTCCCCTAAGCAGTATATAGTGGCCTTCTTTATTTCATTGGATCATTCTTGGTTTGAGGTTGAGACTGTTTAAGAGCTGGATTGCTGCCTCTGCTTTTCACTGAGTTGCTGGAGCATGTAGTATTGTTTTCCATCCTTTGACTACAAGCCTATGGATTTCTTTATGAGTTAAATGTGCTTCTTGTTTACAGCATATTGTTGGATTTTGTTTCCTAATCCACTGTGTCAGTCCATTTCTTATGATTGGTGAATTGAGTCCATTTACACTGATGGTTATAATTGAAATATATTGACTTATATTTGACATGTTATTTACCTCTGTTGTTCACTACTATTCCTCCTGTGTTTAATCGTGTGCCTATTTAGTGGGTTCCTTCCATTCCTTTTCATGGAGTTCTGATCATTTTGGTCCCTTTGTAGAACATCTGTTAATAGTCTGTGTAGGGTTGGCTTTCTCATCATGAAATTCTTTAGTTACTCATTGTTGGACCTTGTTGGTTGTATATCACTCTGATATATATACATATCTGTAACAGGAATCTTTGCTGAAAAATGTCTTTTCCCATTGCATTTCTTGTCTTTTCTTTGTTTATGGTCATTTGATTTTTGTGGGTTTCTGCTTTTCAAATGTGTATTGTTCTATTTTTTGTCAAATTACCTTTATAACAAAAAATATTTATTTTCATGTTGACCGTAATTTTTTTCTAGGAACTAAAATGTGGCCATGAACAAATAAAAAAAAAAAAAAATCCAAGAGCTTCTGGAAGTTAAATCTTACATTGTGTGAAAAAAATTACGTCAACATATCTGAACACTCTTTTGGTTTAGTAATGGCTAAGGATGTCAAAGAATGTCATAATTCTTACATTTAAGCCCAAAATGAGTTAGTATTCCATTTTCTAATTATTATCATGGTTTTATCCATAAAAGTCAAACTGTTATGCCACCATATTATTAAAGAAGAAAAGCATTTAATCACTTCACTGAGATTCTTATATATGTGTAATTACTCTACAATTGTACAAAATTGCAGGCATGCTTTATTCTATATTAAGAGCAATATGATGAAATCAAACATTCACAATATTTCAAGTATTTTGCAAAACTGTGGAAAGTAAGATGTTTACATACTTATTTAGAAGCATTAATTAATTATTACTAGAGTTGCAGAAGAAGTTAGGAGGAGCAAACTTACAAAAAATTTGTGTATTAGAAAAAATGCTTTGTTCTAAAGAAAAACCTTCCCTTAACTGTTACAACCATCATGTAAATCAGTGTGTATAGAAATTTTTCAAAATGTTAGAAATAAATATTCCATTTGGCCCAGCTAATGCCTTCTAGATAGCTTCACAAGAGCTAAAGACATTATTCACAGTGCTATATGGGAAACCATGTATAGTGGTACATTTCAGAATAGTTAAGTCTTGAAACTGCTTACAAATCTATCATCAGATGAATTGATACAAAATGTGGTATTTATACAAAACAGAATATTACTGTACCATAAAAAAGAATAAAGATGAGTCATTGATAGGAAAGTAAATGCCCCCTCTGTCCATAATGCTAAGTAAACTAATTCATATAGATAAGTTTAATATCATTTCCTTTCTATTATATGAATAAGAAAATAAAGTATAAAATAAAAGGTAGATATAGAAGAGACAAAAGACAGAGAGAGACAGAGAGAGATTTATAGCAGGATGGATAAAGTGTACCTTAACTTAGTATAATTGTCACACATGATTTACATACTTGGCGTATTAGTCTAGCCTTACTCTGCATGTGTAATAATTAACTTCATAAGGTCTTATATACAGTAAATGAATTAAAGAAATCTGATGCTGAAAAAAATGGTGTGGAGGTATTGGGGAAGGGTTATTAAAATGTATTATATGCATGTACAAATTTCCTAAGGTGAATGTAATTATTTCATATCACAGACATGTACTGACAGAGGTTACAAAAATGAAAAGAGCCAGCTTTTATTTTTTACCACTGAATTGGAAAATATATCGAAACATACAAAAAATGTGCAAGTGTAGTGTGTAGATTTCCTGTGACACTTGCATCATAGTTATCCAAATATCACCATTTTGCATTAAATAAGCATAGTGCAGTTATCTAAACCATTACCTAACTTCAGTGTAATATTTTTATTCAAGCTGTGTACTTTATTAAAAATTCTCTTTGATTCCAATTTGCATATCTTTTTGATACATAATCTACTCTACAATTATATATTAAATTTGATTGCATATTTCCTTCATCTCAGCCAACCCATTTTTTCTAGTATCACTCAACTATAGAAGAAATTTTTTTCTATGAATTTGTCTGAGAGGTTATCACGATTATTGATTCTTACATTGGAGGTATGAAAATACAGGAATTAAGCAGATATTCCTAAAAGCTCATAACTTTCAGTACTATTATGTACTTTTTAATGGTATTGTTACAGTATGACTACAAGTTTCTTCCACACAAATTTCAAAAGCAACAGCACAAGCCTGTAGCAGGGAGTGCAGCGAAGTCCCGGGTCCATCGCCTGAGCCCACTGGGCACAGTCGGTCAAATGGACACTCAAGTGTGAAGCATTATCGGACTTGTGCAGTGTGGTAGGTAAAATACAGTGATTGCCAATAATAAGAGTATTATTTACCTACATTTGTATGTGCCTATGAAAATTGGTGTTATTAAGTATTGAGCATACATATAAGTTTTTTTTATTAAATGAATCTCATCTAGTTTTGCAAAATAATTTAACAAGTTAAAGATTTTTGACAGCTATTGTATAAAAATATAGAAAAGTCAGATTAATTACTTATACACATCGACATAAATGGTATTATTACAAATGCTGTAGTAAAATGTAAAAATAAAATTTTGTTTCTTATATATATTAACTGTACTACATTATCATTATTTCTTTCTCTGCCCCTCAGTAAGCATAACTCTAAACCAAGGAGATTTTGTACACAAAAACTACATATATAAAATTTGTAAAAAATGTATTACAAGAGAAGCAAAACTTGTGTACATACTTTAACTAAGTTTAGTGAGATATCATGAGATTAATATACATTAGTAAGGCTTCTACAATTCCAAGAGGCACTCAAAAATTGTGGCTATTAACTTCAGGCATTTGTTAGTATAGCAAACTGCTGGTTAAGTAGTCTTAGCCATGGAGTATTTAAAATATCTTTCTACTTAAAATGGTAGTTTAGAAGCCCCAACATCTGTAAACACATGTTGATGTTAGTTTAAAATTAACTTTGTCAAATTTTGAGTACATTTTTTTTTCAAGCCAGAGGATGACGAGCTGAGTCTAATATTTTCATTTCTGTGCTCAAACAACTTACTTAAAAGGTCAAAGTAGAACCTATCTGTTGAAATTCAACTGCTTTTGAATATTTACCATGATTTTTCAGTGTGTCTATTCTTAATGAGAAGTGACAGCTTGGCAATGGAAGTAATTTCAACACATTTTCATGGTATCAGTTACACATATTATTCCTCATGATCCCTGTTACTGATTTTAAAATTTTTATGCCAATGATTTCTTCAATATTTGACTAAATTTCTCTATTGAAATTTTATAAACCATTTTTCTTCATGTGTCCACTGTACTATTTTTTTCTTGAATTCACAGTAACTTAAGGATTCTTTGCATTATTAAAGACGAATAAAAACTGCCTGAATTGATTACTTTTCCTTTGGAACATTCTCCTGAATCTATTAATCTATTAATTGGTTTAAACAGAAAAGTTTTGGGACTATAACTATATAACTGTTAATTCAGCCTGCATTGGAAATGAATTACAGAAAGAGCTTCAATTCCAGTACCTAAGAAGGGACACCAGAGCAAAATTCTGTCAGGGAAAAGGGCTACAGCTCATCTTAGACATTCTAGCTTCTCATGCTTATGGCTTTTTTGGGGGGATTAGAAAATTGTAACAAAATTCCAGCTACCTTTATTGAAACCTCATGGAGAGATTGTTAAATGTATGTGATTTGGTAGAATCTATTCAGAAATAATTGTCATTTGATTTGCATAGTCACAAATGGATAAAAGTTTTTTAAAAAACAAAAAAGATGAACCAATTTTATTACATAATAAATATACACTATACTATTTTTTTTTTGTCTTTTTGAGACAGGGTCTCACTATGCAGTTCAGGCTGGCCTTAAGCTCACTTTGTAGCTCAGGCTGGTCTCGAACTCACAACAATCCTCCTGCCTCAGCCTCCCGAGTGCTGGGATTACAGGCATATGCCACCATGCCCGGCTTATACACTATACTATTAATGTATAAATTAAATATTCAAATTAAAATAAGTACAGATCCATGCTAGAGAGGATCCTTGGTTGCTAGCAGTTCCTGAAAGACCACAATAAATGTGTGGAACAGTTTTGGCAGGCAAAACAGTGTTTCATACTGTACTGATGGATACATTCGTCAGAACCAATAAACTGTACCCTAACGGAAAACCCTAGAAAGTATAGATTTTCCATGATTATGATTGCATTAGTTCTAAAATCCTACCACAGTGGTGGAAGATGCTATTCATCTATGGAGGGAGAGAGTATGTGGAGAGTATATTTTTCTCTTTATTTTGCTATGAATAAAGCCTGTTCTAAAAATAAAATTGAGAGAAAGAGAATGAAGAAGGAAGGACAAAATTAAGAAAGATGATAGAAATACAGAAAGCACTGATAATATGAATACTAATCCAGTTAGATAAAAATTTAAATCTTGGGGTTTTTTGGAATTTGTTTAGGGAAGGGTCTACAGAATATTCAGGGTCTCACTACTAGATCAGACTTGTAATGTTGGGATTATAGGTGCACACTACCACATTCTGTCTAAAACTTAAATCTTAGAATTAGATGAACACAAATGAATGTAATAATGATTTTATACTTTGGGTAAGTTTCAATATGAATTGAAATCACCAGCATAGTATAGTTGTTCTTGAGTGACAGTATTAGTCTTAACTTCTAAGATCTTTCTGAAGAATATGCTGAAAACATGCACATAGTCTTGATATCAGTATGTATAACCATGTAATGCTCAATATCCATATAAGGAATCTTTTCTTCCTAGATAATATGCATTTCTTTCCTGAAACTTAGCCACATATTTTTACTTGTATATGTTTAAGCAGTCATCTTGGTGGGAAATCAACACCAACAGCTTTGTAGATCTTTGCACACCATTTCAAAAACTCCAAAATCATTTCATTTTAATACCTGTCATTGACATATAAAAACCATAGATGCATCATTTTTGTGGTTGATTGTAAAATACCTGGTACTGTATGCACATAGTAAAAGACACGACCAATATGCAATGCTTGAGTCACCCAGACTAGGGTTCCAAAAATACCAAGGGACCAATGCTGGGCTTCACCTCCCAGCACAAGATCAGAGCCTCAGATTAAAATTTCACATTTGCTGCAATTAGGACTTAAACCTTAAATATTTGTGTCCTAAAACACTGATGTTTCTCCTTACTTTTTCTTCCTCTCACATATGCAAGTACACAAAGCATATTTCTTAGAGATTAATTATCCAAACTCAGGCAGTAATTGCAATCAAAGCAATATGTTTTCTCATTTAAATTATCTTAGGTTGCTAAGCTCTTTTGACTCAGAACTCCGATGATTTAGTCACTAATGAGGATTGTTTTCTCTCTGAGGACTATAGGCTTAAATATGTCTTTATGTAGCTGATTTTTTTTTCTCTATCTTAAAATTCATTAATTAGAAGCTGTCTTTCAACCAGTGGTAGCTTTTTAATGTGCTGCTTTAGAAGAGCTTTCACTGCTTAACATTAAGACGTCAATGGATCCAAACAGCTTTAACTGTCTCCCAGAGAAAAGATTTTAATAGCAAAGGCAATAACCTTCTAAGCAAAGAACTAAAAGAATAAATAAATTTTGCATTTGAGCTTCATACTCAGCTTTCATGTATTTTTCTTTTGAAAAGCATAGAACAAGTTTTGTAATTTAGAATTTTCTAAATAGCATTACCCTCAAACTGAGATGGTATTCTCTGAATAAAGTGAAAGTGTAACTTTCCCTATTTATTTAAGCTAAACAATCTGCATAATAACCCCATAGGTTATTACGTCCTATCCTTCACAAAGTTTTTCTGAAACCTGTTTACATTATTTGGACTATACGTGGTACTTGTAAATAATCCTAATCCTATGCTTGTATTCATGGCAGCACCATTGACATCCAGATCATCTGACACGTTTAGTTTCACTTCAACTTTCCACTCATAAGCCTGTTGTCCATCTTTCATAGGTAACCACTTAAAATAATTTGATGTGCATTTTTATGTCTTTGAGTAGCATTCAGTGAAGTTTTATGTGCCTATATTTAAATATCATTTGTCATATGTACATTGCATCATTTCATTCTTACATAATTTTCCTTCACATTTGAATTGCATATTCTTCAGTTTTGAATATACCTATTGTATACAACTTTGCTGTCAGTTTAATGGACACACATATGCACATATATGCATGTTCCTTTGTGATAAGTATGTACCCTTATAAACTAAACCCTTTGAAGTACTATGAAAATTTTTCTATGGTCCTAATGTGGGATTAAGCTTGTTGATTCCTAAGGTTCAAGCAAAATCAATTTAAACTATCATTTCTTCAATAGCTGGGGCAATGTATTCAGCATGAATATACCTTGGTCAAGTATCTATAATATTTATTGTTACAAAAAGTATAATTTTTGGTCAAATTTATGATTGTTATGCAGTATGTATAAGAATACTACTGAGAAATTCCTCTTATTTTTGTGGAGATTGTACGTTTCTTCTCCTAAGTCACTTGATTTCACCATGGCTTAATTTTTCAATAAGTCATCAACTTTCCAGAAATTGTCGGTTTATTTTCGTGCTTTCTTATCTTTAATTTTTAGTAACATTAAACGTTGTAAATATTTACTTCCAAAAAGTCTTCGCTTTTCTTGCTCCAGGTGGTACTCCTTAAAAAATTCCATCATTTTTAGATGTCAATATTAATATAAACATAGATATAGATATAGGTATAGATTCACTATACACTTTTCTTTAACAAATTGTTGGTCTAGATCCAGAGCTCCCAGGTGGGCCTGCGAGATCACTGATGACACCTCCTTCCATATAAAGACCCCAGGTGTGCTGGCAAGAGTGCATGTGACAGAGCAGGGGTGCACATGAGGGGAAGGTGGAACCAGTGCCTGGAAAAGTCTGAAGCAGCAGTAACACTCTGAATGATCATTTGGTAACATAAGGAATGAGTGTAGCACTTGGCACAAAGACATGTGGATAGAAATATGGGGGTAGGAATGCCCCTATTTTTTATTGCTTTCCCTGTTCTATTTTGCTCTGTTTTGCTTTTCCTTCTACTTGTTCGTTTGACTATATGTATGTAGTTATTTTTGTTTTATGTTTTCCTTCCTTATTTTCTATTTCTTTCATGACTTAGATCTCTAACCTTTCTTGATTATTTTCTTCTTGTCCTCTTCCTCCCTGTAGCCAAATACTTCGTTTGATGTTTGAGTAAACATTACCTTTTCTCTTTCAGTTTTGTATCCATAGTTCTGGGCTTTCTCTCCCAACATGATGAGCTCAAATAAACAACCTAATATTGAAACTAAAACATCTAGGAAAGAGCAAAGACTAGACTCTTCAAAGATATCCCTCAACAATCTGTAGTTCAAGGTGTTCCTGAAGGGTATACATTCTTGATCATCTCAGCATGGTGGGTTAGGTTCAAAACAACAAGTCCTCTTCATCATTCCATTTACCCAAGTCTAGTAATCCCTCCATAACAGATTTCTAACTTATTCACTATGGGCCATCTTTTTTTATCAATATGTCTGCTACTAGCCTTTTCTTCATGAGCTGGAATAACTACTTAATGAACCCATATCAACTAACTCAGTCTGATCCAGGCATATGATGACATCCATCCACCCTTTGGAAAACTGAAGAGGTTCTGTGAAAGAATCGTGCACCTCCTCACTGGTCACACTTGCAACTCACACTTAGGAACCTTCTCCCTGATCTAGAGGCAAAAGTGAGCACCAAAGGTGGGGCCTTAGGAGAGTCAGCATCACCCTGCTTGGTCAACTCAAAATTTGGTTCCCTGAGGTTCTCTTGGAGAGATCAACAACACAGGAGGGGACTCTGTGATGATGCTTCTGTCATGGCAGTTGTCAAACTATCTTACTCTGGCAAAATATCTTTTTCTGTCCAGGAGTTTAATATCCTCAGCTTTCTCTGGATCTTCCTAGTTTATGAGGTCCTATTCCTTTTTCAGTGGTGTTTCACCTTTACTTCAGATACCCTTCAAGGTGTGGCAATAAATTTGTGTGGGATTATAGCCAATCAAGTTATAAAGCCTGAGTGGGTTTCTTCAATCTTAACCTTGCACTGAAACAGAGCAGATTCACATTCAGAACACACTAAAAGATTTTAAATCTGTATGTGTGCCTTGATCTGGAAATTAGAATATTTTAAACTCTGTTTTCCTTTATGTTGTCCTCACAGAAGATGTTAGATTGGGTAAAGATATTTTAAGCTCATTATTTTCTTCACTCTCATCCACAGATACTGAGAGCAACCTGCCAATATTATTATATTTCCCACTTTGAAAATATTCAGAAGTATATAAATGGCATCACTAGATTCATTACATTTCAAAAGCTGTGAATTAATATAATCAAATGGATCTACCTTGTGTATTACTTTAGATAATTCATACAAACGACTATCCGTATTCCATAGTATATCAGGAGAGATCATGGCAACTTTAGATCTCATCAAATTAGAGAGTCAATTCCAGGAACCACTAACGCTATTTTTTAAAAAAATATTTATTTATTTATTTGGTACAGGGTCTCACTACACAGCTCAGACTAGTAATGATCCTCCTGTCTCAGCCTCCCAGGAGCTGAGATTACAGGCACCATACCCAGTTTCAGGGCTGGCTCTACATGTGGTGCCGGGGATAGAACCCAGGTCCTTGTGCTTGTCAGGCAAAAACTTAGACCACTGAGCTATCTCCGCAGCCCTAAAGCTATTAAAGACATATATATTTTGTTTGTTTTATTTGTTTTGTTTTGTTTCCTGTATGAGGCATTGAACTCAGGACACTGAGCTTGGCAGGCAAGCATTTATGCTACTGAAATATCTCCCTGGCCCAGGACTTACGTCTTTATACTCCTGTTTCTCTGGAGTCACTTCTGGTACTAAAATCTGTATTTGTATTCTCACTATAGAAACAAATTTAAGCCATGTGTGGTGGCAGAATCCCAGCCATTGGGGGCTTGAAACCAAAGGATTGTTGTGAATTCAAGACCAGCCTGGGGATGCACAGGGATACCCTTTTTTCAAAAGACAAAAAAGAAAAGATTTAATTCAAGTTGTGTGTGTGTGTGTGTGTGTGTGTGTGTGTGTGTGTGTGTATTTACAGATATGTTTAGAATAGCTGCCCAAATAGTACAAAAGGGAAGTCTGTGCGTTGGAAATATGAAGGTTCTAGACAAAGGCACAAAGTTGGAAGCCACTGTAGATTCCTGAGCAAGTGCCTGTCAGGAGGCCAAAAAGTCTGCACTGGACACCTCAAGAGCCTTTTCTGGAGTCTGAAGAATGCACTGGGAGTCCTCAGGTGGTGCACAAGGAAAGGAGAAGACTGGATCTCTGCCAAAGAAACAGAAGAGAGCCTTCCACTTCATATCCCTTTTGTGCCATTCAGACAAAAAGTCCATTGGTTTGTGTGACTAATACCCATAATTTGTCCTCTGTTTTCACCAAATCCTGTTGGCCATACCCTGTACTCTGTTGATCCAATTTATTTGTATAATTCTTCCTCCAATTGGCATAATCAGCTGTCTATCCCAGTGAGCAAGAAAGAGAAGGGCAGGGAGATAAATTGATAAAAGAAAGAGGAAAGATGTGTTGTGCCCATGGAATGTCTACCCGCCTTCAATAGAGCCAGTATGTACTGCTGGCAAGTACCTACTGATGGAAAGTAAACCACAATAAGTGAGAGTAAAAATGAGATTTAAAAACTTAGGAAAACAAAAAAAAATATAAAAGTTAAGAAAGTAAAAGGAAATTTGATAGACTAATTGTCAACAAGCATATTCAATAACACAAAATTATTAAATATTATATGAATTTGGAAATTTAGCAAGATGAATGACTTAATCTTGCTAATTCACCAAATGTGTTTGCACATGAGTGTTCATTGGCCTTCTTTGTGTTCACCAAAAACTATCATTCTTCCATGCAAACCTTTTCTCAGTCTTCAGAGAAATGACCAGTGAGAAGTGATCACTAGATTTGGTCCATTTAACTATGCCAATTCTAGATTATACTATAGATGTCCAAAAAAGATAAAACAAACATACAACCACTCTTAGTAGAAACTAATTTCTACAGAGTATGTACAACTCTGACTACTCTTAACTAACCAGATGGAATATCAAGCATAGAACACTTAACTTTTCATTCTGAGTCCTCATCATTCAGTGAAGTGTTCTCTCCCAATAAATAAGAATAAACAAGACTTTATTGATCGAGCTATCAAGAGGGATTCTGTTTTATTTTATTTTTATTAATTTAATTGAGAAACAAATAGCAATGAGACACTTTCAAAACCTATTAGAAGGACAGTTACAATAATTAATACATTGCATATTGTTGTTACAAGATGGAGACATGATATCCTGTCCAAACACTATTAGAACAAATCTTTCTTCTCATTGAATTAAGAAAAAGTAGCTGTATATCTAGCCTAACTGTTTTGTATATACAAAATGATCCTTCATTTGTATCCTCTTTTTCTGTTTAGTATTGTCAAAGATGGGTATTCAATTGCCATTTAGACATTGTAGGTACATGAATTCAGCAAAATAATCCAATATAGTACAGTTGTCCAAAATAGTAGGTTGTCCATAGACTGGCAATATCAGAAGTTGTTGACCTGAGCCTTTTACAGCTCAACATATTAATATGCTTTACTTTTTATACCTCATTTTTATACTTTTCTGCTGGATGGTTAAGCCCAAGATAAAGCAAGATCTATCTAACAAGAAACATAACTTTTGTATCTGAAAAGGTCAGTCAAATTCCCTCAGGATTTATCCTGAACCCTGTACCATCCTTTGTAGATCCTTTGGTAGTGTGAGACATGAAGGTGAGTCACGACCATTGCTTGACCAATTTGCTTTCTGTGACAGCTGGAAAGAACTTTTTCTCTCCATGTGACTCTCCTTAGGCACACTCTACATTTATCAATCACTTTCCTCTGTGGCCCCCTAATCTCTCAAGAGTGATTCTGATGTGAAAATCTTTGCTCTTGACTTTTTCTCCATGGTAAGCTGTAATTGACTGCAATCCCCCTTTTTTTACTAGCTTTGATATAAAAGCCATGCATATGTGTGGCTTAAGTAGACCAAGTATTAATAAAGCAAAATTACAGCGATGTTTACATTTTTCTGTGTTAATATAAATCCAAAATAATCTTGTTATTTCTTTCTTACTACATTTATAATATCTGCCACATTTTCAAAGTAATATCTAATAAAAACATCTTTCAATACACATAAATTTTGGACAAAGTACTAAATGGGAGCGATATTAGATCAGTATGAATTAATATTTAAGCTGAGCCTAGAGAATGATCTTTAAAATTATTTTAGCAGACTTTTTTTTTTAAATGAGTGAATTCTCCTAAGAAAAGGCTTGATTGAAAATGTCTACAATTTCTCTGTCACAGTAGCTGATTTAATTGAAATCCCATTTTAAAGTGATTGATGGTCCAAATGTCTTCTCCTTTATTTGATTAATTACCACAGTTCTTAGAGTTTTCACTAATTAAAAACAGTTTATATTTGGAACCAAGAAAAAGATGAATGCAAATGAAATCTTTTTCCCTAGGACTTTAAAAAGGTTTTAATGCTAATAAGAATATGCAAAAATTAGTGCTTTCATCAAGGCTGTATTTACAACAACAAATACTACTGATGTTTATCCTCTAATGCCTCCAGCAGAAGTCTTGGAAATAAGCAGGTTTATCATCTTTTTTGTATCTTAATCCCTCACATTTAATTCTGGAAGTGTCACAAGTCCTGTTTTCAGCCTCTCAATAGCTGGGATTACAGCACACATCCCCATGCCCAGTCTCAGTAGCGTTCTCAGAGCACCCAGTGGGAGGGCTGGTACAGAACACTGGGTATCGAACTCAGATCCTTAAGCCTGTCTAAACAGGTTTTGTCAGCTGAGCTATCTAACAGGCCCTTAGTCTTTTATGTTTTTAACTAAATCTCTTTACACTTTGAAGAATCTGTTTTACCAAAACTTATGCTTGCATCAGTCATTATCATGGAACATAATGTGGATTTCATGACAATGGATAATTGAATACATTGTGGTCAATAAATTTATAAACAAATTAAGCTGATTTTTAAAAATGCTAGTTCTTTTGTATATTTTACAAATAACAGAAGGGATTATCCAGATTTTAAATTTTATCTGATGTCTTGTGCTACATAAGAATGCCTCTAAACATGAAAATTTGATGAGTTCATATTTCAAGGACAGGTCTTTTTCATGGTCAAAACATTTTAAGTTTTCTATTGCTGCATGTATGTTTTAACTGTGCTTACAGTATACATTATCTACAAGGACCCACATTTGAACTTCACCTTTAGAAACGTGAAGTATTTCAACTTAATTTTCTATCTTTTATCCTATTCTTTTATACCTAGAATCTTGATCTAATGTCTTAGCACTTTAAGTAGATGACCATAGTAATATGTAAGATTTAGAGAACTTGAGAATATTTTAAATTTCTTGTAACAAAATCTTCTCAACTTTTATGAATACCATACTATCATGATCCCTAATCTTTTCTTTCCACAGAAGACTTTAGTATGTATTTGGAGAACAAAAGCATGTGAGTACTCCTAACAATTTAACATGATTTATCAATTAGTAAGGATACATTTATTGTGTCTCTACAATACATGAGGCAGTGTAACAGATACTGGAGGTAAAGAAGCAGCAAACTTGGTCTGAAAACAGCACAGTGGTGTAGGTGGGGCTGTAAGAGAGAACAGAGGGGACCTGGGGACCTTCCTGGATTGAGACATGCCAGGGACTCACATGGGTCTTTTCATACCATCTCTAAAGGACAAGTACTGCAATACAAAATTTCTCACACCTGAGAAAGCCAATTGTTTTCTTTATTTAAAATGGTTTTCTAGGGCTGGGGAGATGGCTCAGTAGAATAAGCACTTTCCTGGCAAGCACAAGAGTCTTAGTTCAATCCCCAGTTCTGCCAAATAAGTAAATAAATAAATAAAAATAAAAATAAACAAGTAAAATAAAAAGGCTTTTGAGTTAAATAAAGGAGTTTAGGCCATCTTGTAGTTCTACAGAAAGTAAAAACCAAAGTAGTAGAAATCATTGTGGACTTAAAGACTTGTAGAGTTTGAGTAACTCCCAAAAAGATTACAGAGATTCAATTCAAATCTAAATATTACCCTGATTGTTTGCTTTTCTTTATTTCTGTCCCTCTGAGATATACTGCCAATTTTATCATTCACCTATACTATGTACAGTTTCACAGTGATTCATAGCCTCCTTCTCAACCCAGCAACTGTGAGAATAAGATTCCCCTTAGTCATCCAATTTTATTTGCTACATGCTGTATAATGAAGAATAAATAAGAATTTTTAATGAAATTTGAAAAATCTTTTTAAACTTCTAATTCAATGAGCTTTTTCTCTAAATCTTTTATTTATGTATTTGGGACAGGGTCTTACTATGCAGCTCAGACTCATAATGATCCTCCTGTCACAGTCTCCCCAGTGCTGGGATTACCGGCGTGTTCTACAACACCTTGTTTTGGGGCCAGCGTGACATATGGTACTGGAGATTGAACCTGGGTCTTTGCACTTGCCAGGCAAGTGAACTATTTTTTTAGAAATGTATAGGTAAGTAGGCTTGTACGTGAATATGAAGTTATGAAATATACAAAGAGGATATCTGTTTTGTATAATATTTAAATATTTAGACAGCATGTACACATTCCAGAGGAAAACAAATGGACATGTATCCATATCAAAAGGAGAAAGATAAATTTGTTTAAATTATGGAAATGTTGTGTAGAACAACACTATTTCTTGTTTGTATGTCTCTGAGTCACATAATTTACAATTATGTTTTTCCATTTAAATGCCCCTAAAAGTAACTCTGTTAGAAGTCAAGCAACATATAAAAATAAAATCCACATAGGTCCAGGCAGTCATTAGCCTTTCAAGAAGTACAGTCATAAATTCTCAGTGGATTTATAATAGATGATACATCGGATAATGTGCAGACATTACTGACTATTCAATAAATATTTGTTCAGTAGATGACTTTGATCACTATAGATTAACCTGCTTGCTAGTGATAATAACTGACCTAATTTAAGATCCAAAATATGTATGATGCAACGGCAGGACCTGGAGTGGCTGCTGATGGCATCCAATGTGTAAGAAATTTTGGTTCACACACCAAAGTCACTGTAGCACATATTTAAAAATTTATGGACTATGTTTTGAAGCTTAAACTGAAATGATGTGAAAAACTAAGCCTGAAAATATAGATGGGATTGTATTATTGGAGAGCAAAAACTCAGATAAGTAAGAGGAGGGTTGAAAAAGGCAGCTAGGCATGTAATGATACAGATCAAAAGAAAAACATTTTCTGATAGCTAACACATCTTCATGTCGGAGATGATTGGTTGACATTCAGAAATGTCAATATACATTATTTATGAAATATATTTTTTCTTGGTAGTCCACAGGTTGGACATAGAAAAGAAAGTTCGTATGTAATATTGTATGTGTTATTCTATGTCTGTTTTTGTGTCTGCTGTTTGTCTTTTTCCTTTTATACTCTTCAAAATAAAAATAAAATAAAAGTTCATTTTCTAGGTTAATACTGTTGTCCTAGTTAATGTTCTCCTACTGAGGGTGTGTAGCATCAGATGGGTGGTCTCTAAGAGTTTAGGCACCTCCAGAAACCCTTTGTCTTCCCATCAGTGTCTCAGGGTTCCTCACTTCACAATCAGGGAAGAATGGGGAAGTGGAGTGAGACAAGGTCAGAGCTAAAGGTCACTGGGGGAGAAAGGGAAAATCAGAATTGAAGTAACACAAAGTAATAAAAATGTATTTATTGTATTGCAGATGTGAAGGAGCTACCACAGGCAAGGACACATAGTCAGGTGGGGGTCCCTAAACAGAAGCCCCAAAGTCAAGGAACCACTCTATGCACAGGAGGAAGCTGGTTTCTAAAAATAGTACCAAATTTTCTGATTAAGGAGAATATAGTGCCACAGAGCAACGTGATCAATGACCTGAAGTGTGCCTAAGGAGACTCACCTGGAGAGAAAACATTCTCTCAGCCTTTCACAGAGAGCAAATTGGCCAAACAATGGCCATGACTCATCCACATGGCTGACACTGACAAAAGATCTACAAACTGTGGTACAGGGTTACAGGATAAATCCTGAGGCAATTGACTGACCTTATCAGATACAAAAGATACATTTCTTGTTATGTAAGTCTGCTTTATCTTGGTCTTAACCATCCAGCAGAAAAGTATAAAAACAAGATATATAAAGTAAAGCCATATTAATATGCTGAACTGTGAAAGACTCAAGTCAACAAACTTCTACAATTAACCTACTACCATTGTGGACTGTTGGACTGTGTTGGATTGTTTTGCTGAATTCATGCACCTATAGTATTTATTTTTCATTTGAATCTCTTCATTTGTGAAGCTTATGTTCATTTCAGATGCCCATTTTTGGAGTGAGTCTTTGAAATTTGGAGGCCTGATTTAATAAAAAAAATTATATATTTTTGACAGAAGTCCTTGTTCTGAGAGAGAATTGGCTATGACTTTTTCCCAGTTCATGAGTTTTCTTTTTATGCTGTTGATGATTTCTTTTGATGTACAGAAACTTTTCAAAAAGATGAGATCCAAATTGTTGATTCTTTGAAGTCTTTCATGAGTAGTTTGATTTTTGTTTATGAATTACCTTCCTATTCCTACGTCTAAGATTTCTTCCTAATTTCTCCTCTAGAAAATTTAGTGTTTCAGTTTTTTTATTCATTTTCATTCATTTTAATGAGAAAAAGATAAAATAGCTATGAAACAGTTTCAAAACAACTTAGTGGGGCTGTTAATAATTAACACATTGTATATTGTTGTCTTCATAGTAGTTATTCAGAGGACAGATGTAGACATGATATCTTGTACAATCAATATTAGTACAATCCTTCTCAATTAATTCAAAGAAAGTACTGTATATCTATCCTATATTGTGTATGCATATATATTTTTTTCTTTCTTCTTTTTTCACAACAAAACAGTCCTTTATTTATATTTCTCCAAATGCAGTATCTCTAACTGCAATGGAACACCCATCTCTGCAAAGCAAAACAAAAAGGGGATAGGTTGGGAGCCACAGAAGCTAGGGTATTGGTCAAATGTGTGTTGGTAGGACTAGGCCTCAGTGCCTAAAAGCAAACAAGCTACCTCAGTCCTGAGATAAACATCCTGTCTGGTTAAAGTCAGCTATTAGTTACTAGGCAACTTTGTATCATGAGTTAGTGTTTTGATTTTAATATTTAAATCTTTGATCCCATTTACCGAAGTTCTGGGCATGATGATAGACATTGGCCTATTTTTCTTTTTCTTTTTTTAAATGTATTTGGTTCAGGGTCTCATGTGTAGTTCAAACTTGCAGTGATACTCTTGTTTTCACCCTCCCCCGAACTGGGGTTCCAAGTATGCACCATCAGCCCTGGACTTGGTCCTGGGCTCAGCATGCACTGAGGGAGGGAGGGGTGAGACTGGCATGGCATGCAGGACTGCAGATCAAATCCTGGTCCCTGTGCTTGCCACGGCACGCCCCGAGTCCACCAAGCTACCTTGTAGCCCGACGGGTCTATTTTTAACTGTCAGTGTGTGGAAAGCCAGTATTTCCAAGAACCATTTTTTAGGCTTACATTTGTGGCTTGATTATAGTGAAGAGCTTTGCTGCTAGCATAGCAACTTCTCTACTTAGTGCTTACCTTCCAGTGATGCAATCGGTGTAAGTCATGACCATGTCAGGAATCGCACCACGCAGGCTTACTGGGGAGAGGAGTCACCAATGTGTTTCAGTCAGTACTCAGCTCTCCACAGATGGGCTACAGTATTGTTGAGGACACGTCAGAAAGCCAAACATCAGTATGCAGAAAAGAACACTTGCTATTAGTATTAGCCAAATGTTGACCTACAGTAACATCTACTAAATAGGACAAGTTAAAGAGGAAAATGTTCAAAAGTGTTATCATAGATTTGACTATACAAGTATTTATATAGCTTAAAAGTTAAAGATGTACAAGCCAAGCAATAAGAAAAGTAAAATTTGAAATATTAGTGAATGGAAGATGTGGGGCAGAAAAGAAAATTGAGATAGGACTTTAATTAAGGAGTAAAAAGAAGTTAATATTAGATAACATAAAAGAATAACCATTAAAAAGCAAAAATAATCAGAGAACTAAATTTAAAAAAAATAAAGAAAGAAAAGTTAAAAAGAGAAAAAAAATTCTAAAAAAAAAATCTATGGAATAGCTGGGCGTGGTGGCGCATGCCTGTAATCCCAGCACTCGGGAGGCTGAGGCAGGAGGATTGTTGTGAGTTCGAGACCAGCCTGAGCTACAAAGTGAGCTTAAAGCCAGCCTGAACTGCATAGCGAAGCCCTGTCTCAAAAAGACAAAAAAAAAAAAAAAAAAAAAAAATCTATGAAGACAATAAATACTAAGTCAATAAAATACCATGTTCCCAATACTTTCTTCTGTAATATGCAGTCTCGGCATCCAGCAAGTCAGAATGTTCTCCACCCAGTGTTCCAGCCTGTGGTTTAGTGCAGGGCCCACCCTGGTCCAGGTCCCACACAGTCCTTACACTGTCCAGTAGGGACATCATGTAACACAAGGTATCTCAGTGCTTATGTTTGCAGATGGGAAAAAGCAATTCACCCGCGGTCTCTGGCAGGGATTCTGGGAGAATGTTGGAATTAATGCCAAATCCAGCCTCTTCTGAGACAGTGTCTGCACAGTGTCTAGTTTCTCAGTATGCAGGGAAGGGCCTATGTCCTTCCTGGTATGAATTTCAACTTTTCAGGAGGTTTACACCTACCCTGTAGCTACTCTCTGGCTGTCCCCTGTGGCCATATCTGTGTCAGTTACTGAGGGATGATAACATTGGAAGTGCTAAAGTAGAGTAGTTCTGGAGTTGTTTTGTGGCTCAGTCTTGAAGAACCCTTTCTAAATTCAAGCTTGATAAACATTGTATGGAAATACAGTGTGTGCTACACTGGGTTCCTTTTCTAACTCAAGCTTGCCATGAAGGACTCACTTTGGGAGTGAAACTCCATTCTGCTTATGTAATTCATAGTAGCTTCATCTTATGTTGTGTCTAGCATTTCTGGCCAGTGCCATTATTTCTCCCCAGAGCTGCCTAATCTCCAGAGCTTTCTTTCTCTCCAAGGTGTTGGTGTTCTTTCTAATCAGACACATGAGAGGCTCTTTAAAGGTGGTTGGTGCTGCTGCAGGATAGGAGAAAAGCAGACAGGACTTAGAGGTGGTGGGTGGTCATGGCCGTGGTGTGGAGTCTTAACATCATAGAGTTGGCTGGGGCAAAACAATGTAGGCATGTTTTCTCTGTTCTGCTCTGGATGGAATTACTGTAAGAAAAGTCAGGTTGTGCTATTTTAATGTCTTGTTTTGCAAAAAGAAAATTGTGAATAAAACATTAGAAATAATGCAAGATTTATCTAAAGAAAATGATGAGAATTCAACAAATGATACATTGCATCTTGCTGTCTTCACATTAGTTGAGATTACCAATGATAATGCAAAATTGGTTCAAAAATTAAAAAGAAGAGAAAAATATATTTGATTTAGGTTTCTTGAGAAAACTAATTTTGAAATGGAAAGGATTTCTTTGTTAGGCAAATCAAAATAACATCTTAAATGATACCTGAAATAAATGGTACACAGATTTTGAAGCATTACTTCTATCCGTCATGGTAACTAAGATAACGACTATGGCTTATCCCCAGTTCAGGAAAGACGCAATTTATAATATATTCTGATTTTTTGGTATTTTTAATTTTTATTAACTCATTTGTTGTTATTATACCCATAAAACTTCAAACATGTAAGTATAATTTGCTCCAATGCTATGACAAAATGTCCTATACTTGTTTTAAGAAAAGACCATTATTAATAGCAAGTACCAATTGACAGTATGTATTATGTACACAGTATAAAATTTGATTTATAGAGCTCAGGAACTCCAAAGAAATTATTTGGATTTATAATTTTAACTTTATTTCTAAATTTTAAGATATTCTAGAACATCTTTTTTTCTAATATGAAACATTCATGAAATTTGTAAGGAAGATCTAGCAGACTTAATCTATCAGTTGCACTCCCTAAAGTACAATCAAAAGTAATTATGAAGTATTATAAATAAGAATACAATAACACATTTTTATTGCAATTACAGTTATTACAGAACACTTATCTCTATGACACACCAGAAGAACAAAGAGTCTGCTCTTTTACATAATAATAACATTTTACGTTAAGTTATGAATTTCAAAATTTTTCATTTATTATTACACAGTTTTCTAGATACATAACTTTGTATTGTTTAAAGATCTATCAAATTTTTACATATGTATATATACTGTTACAAAAGGTAGAAGTCATAATGATCATTGTTGTCCTTAGTAGTGATTTATTTATTTAATTTACTTATTTTTTTTAGACACAGTCTCATTATGTAGTTCAGACTAGCCTGGAGTCACTCTGCAACCCAAATTGGCTTCAAATTGGCAATGATCCTCCTGCCTCAGCCTCCCAAGCGCTGGGATTATAGGTATGTATCATCACACCCAGAGACAGTGATATGAAGATCTCTGGCAAATTGGTTGAACACACTCCTGGGATGTCCATAATATGGTCTGGAAATTACTGGCAGGGAGGCCAGCAAGCCAAGAGAGAAGACCCACCCAGATGTGGGGCTTGCAGCTCCCTTCAAGATGAGAAGGAAATAATTGCCCTGCATTTGAGAGGCTCTATTCTGCTTGAGCAGGTGCATGGTACCACTGCTATTCTCTTTGAATACCAGATCAGCTTCTTCAGCTTTTCAATGCAAACTGATAGCAGGAACTCCTTTAGGTGCTCTATCCTCAGATAGAGCCTTGCACCTGTGACCCTTCTTGATCTGTGGCTTCCAGTTGAATGGACTGAGACACTAGGACATACTCTACTGGGTGCTCTGCCTCTCTGATATGCAAAGAGCCAAAGTGAATCATCAGTTCTTTGCTCCTGTAAGACCATTTGATATATCCTTTGCGTAATTCTATAAACATGTGTGTATGTGTTGTTTCAATTGATTCAGTTAGTCTAGAGAAACCTAATCTTACCAACCAGTGTAATAACTTCTAATTAAGAAATTAAACCTTATAGAAAATAAAAAGTGTAAAACATTTACAACAGTGACTTAGACACAAAGTTGAATCTCGCTAAGCTCTTGACTCTCAAGCAAGGACCTGTTTTCATCTCTACAATGTAATTTGAACCTACTTGAGGAGGACCCAGGATCATTAATACAGAATATTATTGTACTAGATAAAAATATTTTTCTCCTACTGTGTAATGCAGTCTTATCCCAAGATATTAGTTTCTCAAATGCTTTAAAATAAAGCATGCAGTGAGTGTGGTGTGCTCCAGTGCTCTTCCTATGATCCAAGCCTAATAATTGGAATCTCTATTACTTTTAGATCAAGATGCAATGTCATCAGTTTAGCATCAGATTATTATGGCAATGAAAGACAAATGAAAAAATAATAAAAAAGTAAGCTTTCTAAAGACACAAACTAAGATCAAAAGCAGTAGTGAGCATCTGTTTTAGGTATTTAGTCGTATTAAAAAGTGAACAGAGAGTGAGTAATCTGTTTTGTGTCCTGAAAATTTCAGCAGCTTGTATATTACACAGAAAAAGAGGAGAGTTGGCTTTAACTGTGATTTCAGTTCACCAGTTAAGCACAAAAGTAGAAAAAAGACTTCGATAATATTGCCATACCATTATTTTAAAAAGCTCTTGAAACCAAGTTTGGAGGGAAATAAAATGTTGGGCTGCATACTCAAATGATCTTTAGAGGCTGTAAAGATGCCAGAGAAATGTTTCCATGCTGACCTGGAAGGACGGAATGAGGCAACCTGGGAGGCTCATAAATCGTGAAGTTACACTGATGGCAAAGGTGTATGGGGATCAGTGTGTGTGAAACAGGAGCTTAATTGAGGAGCATAAAATGTCACTGAAGGGGAAGGAGTGGCCACAGTTTCTGAAAGTTATTTAGCAGAGAAGTCTTGAAAATGCTATTAAGCAACACAGTAAATATGGTACCCATCCAACCCAAGCTCTCCAGACACTGTGATAAAATAACAGGATAAAACAGCTTCTCTTTGACAATAGTACAGCCATGTGTATCTGCAGGGCCGGTTCTTAGTGAAGGCTTGAAAGTAGACAAAACATTCGGAGAAGACGTGAACGATCAAGTAGAGCTCACTGCTAATAGACATGGAGTGCCCCAAGGCAAAGAGGATTACAGGGCTTGGTAAGATTAGAATGGTTCTAAAAATCATCATAATAAAGTAGAAAAATAATTCAAGTCTACAAAATTCAGCAAAATATGGCACTCTCACAGAAATTACTATTAAGACAATCAAGGGTTAAATCACAATGTCAAACAGAAAACACTGGATAGTTTATCTGTAGAAAGGCTTCCAAGAAGAGGCTGGGGAGATGGCTCAGTGGAATAAGTGCTCCACTGGCTAGCACAAGGGCTTGAGTTCAATCCCCAGTTCTGAAAACAAAAAAGAAAACAAAGAAAAATAAAGCTTCCAAGACTCTCAAAACTATTCAATTAATTTGTTTTCCAGCTAAAACACATGATCAGTAAGTTGACAGGGGTATTTAACAGGAATATTTTTCAAAGGTAGAAAGTGAATATGAAGTGGTGGTAACCTGACTGGGGGACCTCAGAGAAAGAAAGAGAAAAAGAAAGTAACCAGTGTTGGCTGGCCTTGTGGCTCTTCTATTTCTCTAACTCTGACTTGGGATCTTAGGGTGTTAACCATCCAGAAGAAAAGCTGATTAGTATCCTGCAGCATATGCCATTCACGTTGCCTTATCTGACTGAATTGATTTTACTTGTTGTACATTTCCTTTTGTATTTCTGCTTTTCGCTTGTTATACTAGGGAGACTATACGATATTTACACATGTGTGTCTGGTTTATTTCACTTATGAGTATATGTTCAAGTGGCATCCACTTCAGTATAAATGCTTCAAACTTATCATTCTTAATAGCTGAGTAATACTC